>JAUTDX010003879.1:0-32399 GCA_030844895.1 Ambrosia x helenae | reverse complement strand
TCCTAAAAGTGACAAAGGTTGAGGTTAAGCTTATGGCTTTTAATGATTTGACTGAGGTAACCAGTCCCAGTAAATCACCTATGTGAGAGAGAAGTGGGGGTCGCTTCAAAAGGGTATTGTTGGGGCACAATACTTAATAGCTCTCGCAGAACCAGGCACGTGTCCATGACATAAACGGAAACAACATGAGGACTTGACGTTGTCAAGGAGATTTTTGTGTGAAGCGTATTGTCGTCTACACAAACGGCAGACGAGTTCAAAGACATCGCGTTCTACTCAGAGCCAGTAGGCTAAGTGCGTTTCATAAGCGAAGGTTCAAAGGGTCACACCTACCTATCGTATGCAAAACTCAACTGTTGCAATTTAATCGGAATGAGATTGTTTCTGTGAATAACTCCCATTCATGTGGGGGATTGTTGGAAATTGTTTATGTGAATGTGAGTTGGCCTTGTCCCACATGGTTGGGAGATGGAAAGTGGAAGTCTATAAGGTAAAGCTTATGTGGAAGATTCAAAATGTTAAGTTACTTTATACTCTAGCACCTACCCGCGCGCGGAGCAGGGGGGGGTGCAAAAAATGGCTCTGGTTCGGGAAAAATTCTTGAACCAACACGCGACGCCCGCATCTGCGGACACGATAGCGAGAAACAGAATGCAGCTCGAAAAAACGGGTCCGCGACACGGTTTTTTGCTACCCATTTATTTTTGTGACTTAAAAGAATGCTTCCAGAAGGAGGAGTTACACACCTCCTGGTCTTCTGCTACAGTTACGAAGACTCTTGGTCTTCAGCTTTAAGAGTGATTAATCCGTAATCATTACCATCATTATTTGTGATTAATAGTGATTAATCACGTCAGTTTCATGCTGATGGTTTTGATTATATAATAGAACTTCCTGTGTTGCAGCATAGAGACACAACACAGATAAAACACTCTCTCACGTAAACTCTGTTGCTGCAGTAAACATCCGTTCAGAAGCAGGCGACTTCCGGTTAATTTTCAGGCAAGTGTTATAGTCCGCAGTGCACCGAGCCGCGCTGTTGATCCGGTGTACCCTGGGAACAGACGACGAATCTGTTTAAGGGAATTGTGTCAAACACAAGCCGGGTTCTGTTAATCCGTTTATTTCTTTCTGTTTGTTTCTTTTGCAGAATTTGATCGGTCTCCATTTTACTGTGAAGTGTTCTAACAAATTAGTTTTAAGTTTATAACACATCTAATAATAATTAGTTTTAGTTACCTGCCAGTATGTCATTGCACGTTCGGTTTCCCCTTGCAGCTGCATCATGATGTATCTGCATGCATCCCTTGACCGAAGTTCAATAAGTTTTGGCCTTCCTACCATTGCTGTTTATTACCCAAACCTTGGTCCTCCAGTTGGGCACATTTGTACCACTCGATGCATGTTTAGTAAACTTTCTAGGACAACTGAACACTGTTTTCACCAAAAAAAATACCATAATTTAGTTTTTATTAACAAAGACAAAACATGAAGTGGATGTTGTGAGACAGTTTGATCATACCTTGTCCGCTGTCCTGGATACAATGGCAGGTAGCATGAATCGTACCATCGTCACTTATTCTCAGGACTACAAATGTGTCCCCATCCGTTTCTTCATCTCTGCATTCCATCATAAATCAAATTATAAGTAATCATCTAAGTCATCTAATAAAAATTTAACAAAGATATGAACATCTGGAATTTACCATACCTAACAACTTCGCTTTGAACTATCAACATGCTACGATCCGATCCACATAGACCAGAGAGAGATCGATGTATACTGCGAGCAAATTGATGGCTAAACACAATTCAAACATAAAAAATGGTTAGAACATGTACGTGCCATACGAAAGATTATATTTCAATCGATGTTAAGTAAAGAACAAATATAAAAAACAGCTTACATGTACATTGGATCAGATACCTCCATCTGTCCTGCACCTAAAGGTATTGTATTAGACCAGGCAGCCTTGAAATGATTTTTTTTGTGTTAGAGGTTTAGACATCGGGTATATATAGTGAGAAGGTAGGGTAAACCTAATCTGAATTTGCAATATAATCCCTGAAATTAATGCTTTTTATTTACAACTCAGCTATCATAAGGTAACGGAAGTATAATTTGCAATATAATCCCTGAAATTAAATGATTTTCATTTACAACTCAGCTATTTATTTTTTTAAGTTTTTTTGGAAGGCGTTCGATGTATAATCTACGAAAGTCCTCTAAATTGAAGCCGCTATTTTGAAACATGTATAAAAAGAATTATGGTTCAACATTGAATGCAGTTGATTGATGAATAAAGTAAGAACAAAAGGGAAGAGAGCTACATGAGGAATGAATCCGATATCTCATCGCCTTGGAATTACTGTATTAGAGCAGGCAGCAATAGCTGTGAATGATAGTAATGCAGTTAAACATTGTGTATGTACTTGAGGACCCTAATCAATATTTGCATTATAACTCTTGGAGTTGAATGCTTTTCATATGGAACTCTACGATCATAAGAGACAAGATTTTTTTATGTTTGTAAGATATAGGAAATCCATGTAGACGGATTATATAACATACGCGTATTTAGGATAAAAAATCTATGGTAACGTGAACCATGATCCAATTACATGGCAACTGAATCTTATAATTGTACTGTACGTATCAAGTGTAGGTCAACTCGACTCATCACCTAAAATTTACATTAATTAAGCGATCAATAGGGTCTGGTCAACTAGAGTAAATAGGTGAGGCAAGGCCTAGAGACCTAAAAAATAAGGGTTCATTCTCTGGAAAAGGAAAATATTTATTACCATGCCACGTTGCATTTAAGAATTCATCGGGCATGGGGTGTATGGGGTGCTTTTGTAACTAATTGGTGGGTACCAAATCTCTCTGTTGAAATCATCTTTGTAGGATCGACTAACAGGTCACCCGACAATCACGAGCTTGATATTCTGAGTGCGGAATCCTCTAAATATGTTTTAGATAACAGAAAACAAACATGAAACAATGATAAATGAGTAATCAACACACACAATGGGTCAAAGGTTGTATGATTAAGGCTCATTCTCTGGAAAAAGAAAATATTTATTACCAGGCCACGTTGCATTCAAGAATTCATCGGACAAGGGGTGTATGGGGTGCTTTTGTGTAGGATCGATTTCGGACAACCTGACAATCACGAGCTTGATTGTTTAGAGTGCAGAATCCACTAAACAATTTCGGATAGAAACAATGACAAGAAACAATGATAAACGAGATATCATAGACACAAATATACGTTTAAAAAAGGTTGTATTGCTTAAAAACAGAGCTCGGGTGTTACAAAACAATCACAGACCTCAAAACCTAGGGTAGGGTGCTTAGGAATGTGTGATGTGACAGCTGAAATATTAGGGCAATGATTGGAAGCTTTTATACTTCCCCTAGTCATCCAGGGCCCAAGGGGCGACTAGGGACTTAACTAACGACTACGAGGGACGGACTAGCAAGCTAGTCACCCCTTTTCAGTCCTAGTCGCTAGTCTTGTTTCACTAACCTACCCATAATCACTCAAAACACATCCAAGCACCCGTATAATACCACCAAAACATCACCTATACTAGGCTAGGGACATAGTGTACTAACATTTTGTAACCAATTGGTAGGTACACCGAGTAGTCTGGACTCTGTTTGTTGGCCGTCGTACAATTCAAAAAAGCGTAAGCCAAATCTGATAGGATAATGATGATACCATAGGATAAAGGAATTAAGGCCACATCATCTATTGAAATATATGTGACACAACCACAACCATCAGCCGCATCCATTCCCCATAGCCAGGGACATACACGTAGTGTATTTAAAAGGAACATTTATATATTTATGAAACTCTGGGGACTATCAATACAAGCAATGCAAAGCACATGGACCAACCATGCAATTACTTGACTAAAAGTATATTGAACACACACACACACACATGTATATATGCAAATACACAAATGAACATATAAATTAATACACTCAAACAGATGCACATATATTAATCCACATACAAAAATAAACACAATCGTACACATACACATATACACATAACAAATATTTACCACATTACCTAACAGTTAAAAAACAAACCACCATAAACTGTAACAATCTAACAAATACAACTAACAACTTAACTTTGTATAAAGTTAGAGCTTTAAACTTTTCATGATGGTATGGTAGTGGTGGCAGTGTGGGTGATTTGGTAGCATGATGTGGTAATATTGACTGTGCCGGCTCGATAGATAAGAAGAGAAACATAAATATGAGAATGAAGCGACATTAGGTTTTTAAACCATAGTATTGATGGTATGTGTCGGTAAATTTTCTGCGACCTGTATAATGGTTTGAATATTTGTGTGAGACCTGTTACAATTATATGCGACCTAGGATTTTGGTCGTATCACCTGTGGATGTTAACTATATGATCCAAATCGGCCATTAGGCCTATTGATTTGTTATTTGATTGGTTTTGGGTTACACAAAGTTATTTTTATGTCATAACATCTCATTTTTAATTATAGAACTTCACTATTTTTCTTTCATTTTCTCTATATTGACTACCAACGAGTTTTGTAAAGTCTTATTAGATTGGTTTAATTACACAAAGTTATATTAGGTCAGATATAACATATACTTTTGTTGTGAAACACATGTCGATACACTCTTAGTGATTCTCAAGTAGATTGTTATGATACAATCTACATAAACCAAAGATAGATCAAGCATTTTCAAAGTTTATTAATATTACATTACATCACATTACATCACATTACATCATATTACATGCATTACATTACATTACATCACATTACATCACATTACATCACATTATATTACATCACATTATATCACATTACATCACATTATATCACATTACATTACATTTTGAGGTATGACAAATTACAAAAAAAATTATTAACTTTAGGCCATAACATTTTCTAATAGGAGTATTGAGTTTATATAATCTCAACTATTAGTTTATTGTTGTGTCACCGATCTCAAACAAAGGAAATATCTGCTTGTTGGCCCACCTTTTAACATATTATACACTAACGGACCATGACTAACATTTTGTACGCCGTTTAACAATCAACTATTAACCACTACCGGTCCAAACGGATGTGGCATGCTAGTGTGGCAAATTCCCTCTTTAGTGTCAAATTCTTTCTTAGTATTTCTTTAGTTATGATCCGTCGGTGGACAACATTTTAAAAGGTTGGACCGTCAGCACACATTTTGTTTGTTAGGACTCTTGGCGGTCAATTGCTAATAGTTGGGATTATATAAATCAATACTCCTTTGTAATATGATAACTCTTAAAATGTAAACTACATTATATATTCAAACCACCGTAGGGTTTTGCGTGTAAGGACACAAAAACTTGGTTTGTAAATGGTAGCACACATAGTTTTAGACTCAAAGTTTTAAATCTAAACCAATTGCAGTGGAAATTAAAGTATTTGTATGACAAATCATCAAAACACATGAACAAAATAAAATGTCAACTAATTTTCAACACGATAACTAACGCCTTCAGCCAAGGAACCACCATTGAGACCTCAACACATCAACTAATTTCAAATGCATGTTTCTATAGTAATAAAGTAATGGTTACAAAGAGTTCTATGAAATCATCTTTTGAAAATAGTTTTGCATCTACAACTTTAAGACTCTATCATATAATTCAAATACAATTTACGTGCCTATCAAATCACCCAACGACATCTTCTATGTCAAAATTGTCATGTCATCGTCTATAAGGCCATCAATTTGCATCGTTTACTCATCAAATGACATCTATATTGTCATGGGACTTGTATACTTGCCCATGATCGGATGAATATAATCGTTATTGGAATTGTTAAATCAACGCATGTACGCAAGCTATCAATAAATTCATCAAATTTGTAATATCTAGATTGTGTTCGCTTATCAGCTTATAAAACACTGAGCATGTTAAATCAGCCAAGACACCTTGAAATCACCTCAAAGCGACTTTTTACAACAAGAACTCGAACTCTCTATAACGAATTAATCGAACACATCTAACATCTGTCATCTAAGCAAACTTGTGTACGTCTTACATCAATTTGACCTTTCCTTGTACCACGAGTCGATTTCGCATACAAGCTTCACTTGGGCTTGGTTTCCTAGGCCAAGCCACCTTCATTGTGGGCCTTGCCCCAAATAAGACCACTCGGGTCCGGTTTCGACCCGCTCACCAGAATCCTAATCGGGTTCCACCACCACCCACCGAGGGTTTCCACTATAGTTGAGGACCACTATGCCTCCACTAGCCTTAACCAGTGCCTCCTGACCATTGCCGACCCACAATTCGTCACCATTGGTAACTCTACCCGGTGCTCACCAGAATCCTAATTGGATGGGTTCGATCTGATTTTGGGTGGTTTGGTGTGGATTAGCGACTTGGTCCCTTGGACGCAACTAGCTTTGCTAGTCGCGTGGGAATCAAGACGACTAGCTAGCTAGTCGCCCCACCTAGTCGCCTGTCAGATACCTAGTCGCCCCTAGGTCCCTGGACGACTAGGTGCAGGATTATATACTTGCAATGATTGCCCTAATCATTTCAGCTGCCATTTCACACATTCCAACACTTGTGTCCTAGGTTTTGGGGTCTGTAACTTGTATTGTGCACTCGAGCTCCGTTTGTTATAAACATATACACTACCTTTAAACTCTATGTGTGTGTCTTTGATAACTCGTTATTGTGTTTGTTGGCGCTTTTGTTATCCGAACATCATTTAGTAGATTCTGCACGTTAGGGGAACCAGCTCGTGATTGTCGGGTTATCCGAAGTCGATCCTACAGTCGTCCATTGGGCTCGCTTCCAAACAACTGCAATGAGACCAGAAAAAAAAACTCAAATTAAATACAAGATCATACCTAGTATTAGCGAGAAATCACCACTAAGTGCTTCGGTTAGGATTACATTCTCAAGACCTAAATCAAGAAATCAATGCCAAATCAATAAAACAGTCAAGCAATGATATGCAAGTTCAGATTATGAGATTTTATGTTTAAATTGATGATAATCGTGTCGCTTCTTGATTTCCCTTTCTTGTCTCTTGTTTATGGCAAAATGAACACAAGGGTGAGACCCCTTGTGGCCACAAACTCTATATGGGCTTTTCCCCTAATTTGCAACTTGGCCACTTTAGTAACTCGTTGATTCCTATTTACGATTTTAACACAAAGATGTCAAAGCCTGTCTTTATTTGGCAACGCAAATTAAATGATCCACAACAAGGTGAGCCAAGAATCCAAATGTAAAATTATGTTAGAAATAGAGCAAATACAATCACATGTATAGGTTTTGTTTCAATACAAGTAGAGTTCTCGAAAGTTTTGGTATCTAATTTTCTTGATATCCATTCTCATGCCTTCAACCATGTCTCTAAACGGCTAATCAATACCCCAACAAGTTACTTTTTTTAGCATTTATGAATAAATTATATATATGAATTCAAAGTAAGCAACTCGTTTAAACACCTTAAACATCCATCGTCATGATCCTAGGTAATCTACCTTGCATTAATGAGTAAACCACATAGATATATGAAGATCTAATACAACCTCAACCATTATCTTCAGATTTTTAAGGTGACTAACTGTTTATTGACCGTATCTACAAAGAGGCAATATTTTCAATATGTGATATTGATTATTTTAATCCCCGTTAAACAATCACCAGGAGTATAAAATAAGGGGGTTTAGTTCAGGGCGAAAATGATTATGAAAACTAATAAACATGAAAATACTGACACATTTCATAATGTTTGTGTGTAATAGCCTATTCGATGATCACATGGAAACCCGTTTGTTGGATCTTATTAGAAAGCTAAACCTCGATTACCAATGGAATAGTGATAGTGATTGTTACAAACCCCAACCTAGCCCATATGCCAAAAATCACCTCAAAAGATTAAGTGGAAATGTTAGAGAAAAACTGTTACTACAGATTACTAATAATAGGCATGATTCTCCCACCAGAGAGTGACAAGTTTACGTTGATGTGCTATTTCTAAAACATGTATATATTTTTTTCATAAAAATTTATGGGTAATTATGAACGTAGTACATGCGTGGGTTAAAACGTCATCGGTGATATATGTGTTTAGTAGTGACATGACGAAGAGTTTCAATCAGTGTTTTATAAAATAGATGTATAAAAAGGATTATGGTTCAACATTTAATGAGGTCGATTGATGAATAAAGTAAAGAACAAAAAGGAAGAGGGCTACATGATCATGAGCAATGAATCCGATATATCTCATCGCCTTGGAATTACTTTATTAGAGCAGGCAACAACAGCCGTGAATGATTTTAGATAGGCAGTTAAACATCGTGTATGTACTTGAAGGGCCCTAATCAATATTTGCATTATAACTCTTGGAGTTAATGCCTTTTCTTACGGAACTCAACTATCATAAGGAGATAGGAATTTTTTTGTTTGTAAGATATAGGAAATCCATGTCTGCGGATTATGTAACATACGCGTATTTAGGATAAAAATCTACGATAACGTAGACCATGAGACAATTACATGGGAACTGAATCTTATAATAGTAATGTAGGTATCGCGTGTAGGTCAACTCGGCTCATCACCCAAAATTTACATTAAATAAGCCGATCAACAGGCCAGTCAATAGAGTAAATAGATGAGGGAAGGGCCTAGAGACCCAAAAAATAAGGGCCCATTCTCTTGAAAAAGAAAATATTTATTACCAGGCTAAATTGCATTCAAGATTTCATGAGATAAGGGGTGTATGGAGTGCTTTTATAACCAATTGGTGAGCACCCAAGGTAGTCGGGACATCTGTTTGTTGGTCATTGAAAAAAAAATTTGTGGGCAAAATCTGATAGGATAGTCAATGATACCATAGGAACATCGAATTAAGGCAACATCATCCGTTGATTATTCGAAACAATCGTTTAAATATGGAATGGAATCTTATGACTTTGGAATTGCAATCCTGGAATGTAACTGCTTGGGCCAAGTATGGTTTATACGATTTCTAATCTTGTGCAATTGTTATTTGAGAATTCTGATTTGGTTTCTCATTACTGATTATTGGTTTCTGATTACAGTTTTAGCTTTCCTCATTCTGATTCCTTGAGTTCGGATTGGCGATTACAAAATGTGGCTTCTTCAATTGCTAGGTACATGTACTAAGTTTCTTTGAGAAAATAGTTTGTTAAATGTAGACTGTATACATATACTAATCATATTTTTCACATCATAAAGTTATGACTATTTACTAAGACCATCCGTAGTGGGGCGCTAACGGGGGCCTTAAATTGAAATTAGCGCCCCTTAAAGCCCCAAACACTACTACAGTGAGGCGCTAAAATTAAAAAATGGGGGAGGGCTTTAATTTTTAACGCTGGACAAAGGGGCCTTAAAAACCAACAACCAACCAAAGCTTGCCACCTCCTCTGCCCCCCCCCCCCCTCCCCCCTCTTAAGGATGGGGCCTTAAATTAATAATTTGAAATCTCAAAACATTGCAGAGAATAGAAGCATAGTTAGTTACACTTAAGCTTATTTCTTAGACCATTGGTATATAATTTCACATATTAAGGTTTTTCAATTTGGATAATCCCAACTATTAGCTATTGGCCACCACCACTCTTAACTAACAAAATGTGTGCTAGCAGTCCTACCTTTTAACATATTGTCCACTAACGGCTCATTTCTAAAAAGAACTTCAAGTTGCTCATCAATGGTTCAGCCCCGAGCTTCCCAAGGGGATGATAAAAATAATTGTTTAACAAGGAATTAAAAAACATGGAATTTGTTAGAATCCATGCCTATGCATTATATTCATTTGGATATAGTAAAGAGTGTCTTATCTGGAATAACTTTTCACTCACCAACTGTTAGTACTTTCATCCAACAAATTCTTGACGTAAATTCGGATTAAACTTTCAGCATCTTTTATAACAAATTCTTGATGTAAATTCGGATTAAACTTTAGCTTCTATAGATAAATTCTGCATAATGAATGAATATAATCAATTCAGCATCTTTTATAATATTAAACACGAACTCTTGACGTAAATTCGGATTAAACTTTAGCTTCTATACATAAATTCGGCATCATGAATGAATCTATAATCATGTCAGCATCTTTTATAATATTACAACAGAAATTCTTGACATAAATTCGGATTAAACTTTAGCTTCTATACATAAATTCAGCATAATGAATGAATCTTCAATCAAGTCAGCATCTTTTATAATATTACAACATAAATTCTTTGAACTTTTTGGGGGGTCATAGACCGGGATCCTCCATCTCGGTAGCAGAGAATGCAGCCACATTATCACATAGTTCCACCATCGATCTCAAATGACAGAATCACCATGAACACAACATAAGCCATTAATTATTGGCTATGTTCACCATAAGTGGAAAGGACTCAAACCAGTGTGTTGTCCTAAGTCCCTTCTCCTCAAGATCTTCACACGTCCACCTTAACCAAACAAAACACATATATCAAACACTCTTTACTAATAATAACACATCAACAAAAAAATGGTTTATAAAATAGATCAAATTACCTGCCGGTATCATGTCATTGCAAGTCCGGTTTTCCCTTGGAGCTGCATTATGGAAAAACCTAGGGCACCCGATGCATGTCTAGCAAACTTTGCAGGGCTACTAAACACTGTTTTCAACCAAAAGTACTACGATTTAGTTTTATAACAAAGAATAGAAAACAGGAAGTTGATGTGTGAGAGAGTTTGATCATGCCTCGATTGCATTGTGGATTGCAATGGCAGGTAGAGTGGATGCTTCCATTGTCACTGATTATCGAGACGCCAAACGTGTCTCCACTGCATTTCAACAATAATCAAATAATTAGCATCATCTAACAGATGATTTAGTTGTGCGTAAATATTATGTTCATACCAGGATGGGGATATCTTCAATACGCTTTGAACAATCAACATGCTATGATCTGATCCACACGACGGAGAGAGATCGATGAACACTGTGAGCCGATTTATAGCTGACACACAATTCAAATACAAAAATTGGTCAGAACGCTTTCGAAACAGAATAATAGTATACAGTTAAATCGATTTATAATTATAGAACAAAGAGAAAAACAGCTTACATGGACAGAGAATCAGATATCTCATCTTGCCCTGTATTAGAGCAGGCTGCTGCGGCCTCCTTGAAGTGATATGTGAGCAATAGGCAAGCATCGTATATATAGTTGAGGTTACTGGTAAACCCTAATCTGTATTTGCATTACAATCCCTGGAGTTAAATGTCTTTTAATATTAAAACTCAACTATTATATGATATAGGCTTTTTTTTATGTTTAATGTTAATTTGAAGCAAAAATAAAACAAATATATTTTCAATTAGCTATCATTAATTTAACTTTTAAACCCGAAATACTTCTATACACTAAGGGGTTGTTTGTTTACCTCTTAATGGTTTCATTAAGAGGTAAACCTCTAAATCGGTCGGAGGTCATAGTGTTTGGTTCATCCAAATGACACCTCTTAATGGTTCAGTACACTACATTTCTATGATATAAGAAATGTGTGGATGTACATGGATTTATGGAACACATATATGTATGTCTCTTGGTTTCAAATCTTCAATAATTTAAACGGCAACCAAAACTATAAAGGAACTGAACCTAAAAATTGTATTCGGCGTGTCTAGATCAATTTAAAACGACCATAAATTTGCATTACGTAAACCATATAGGAAGTGATTTATTAAACGCAATTCCATCTTTTCTTCTCTAGCTACTGAGTTGTAACGCGGACACAACCATGTAGAAAACCAAAAGGTGGTGGAACAAAGATTAGTCACTACTAAAAAAAGACTAATTGGCATTCGTGGAATTGTCAATGGACTAAAGTTTATATATTAGTATTACTAACTAAATGCATTGTTGATTGACCGCAAAGATTCATAGTGAAGTAGTGAGGAAATATATTATTATCTATAATCTTGCCCTGCAGGTAGTGTATTAGAGCAAGCGGCCAAGAAATGACTTTCGATTTGAAGTAGACATCGGATATCTATTTGAGAAGGCGGGTAATTGGGTAAACCCTAACTGAATTGCAATTAAACCCCTTAGATTACATGCCTTCTAATATACAACTCAACTATCTTGATTATAGGCATTTTTTTGTTTGAATAATAAAATTTATTATATAATACAAAAGAAAAGACTAGTCTTCCTATTAAATTAAGGGTATACCCGGTTAACAAATAAATAGTGTTTGTAAAAAAATTATATTACATAACAGCTATACTATTTGAGCAAAAATAAAACATATCAATATTCAATTAAATATCATGTATTTTACTTCTAAACTAACATATATTGTGCACCTTATAGGTGCAAGATATGGAAATATAGTGGATGTACGTAGATGTATGTAACACATATGTGTATGTAGGTTAAAAATTTGAGAATGATTTTTGATACGACCATATTATAACGGAAATGAGGCTTAAAACTGCATATGTCATTTATGGGTAGTTAAATTCGCCACCCTAAATTTGCATCTCATAAACTAATTAGAAGGTGATTTATTGAATGAAATTCCATGTTTTCTTTTCTAGCTACCGAGTTATGATGCAACTGAGTCGCAAATCAAAAGGTGGTGGAACATTTCTTAGCCACGATTAATAGATATGAAAGTTAATTCAATCTTCAATACTTCTAATAATAGACTAAGATTCGTTAAATTCTCAAGGGACAAAAGTCTTTTCACAACCAAACATGCATTGTCGAGAAATGCTTAGTGAAGTACTGAGCGGAGATTTATCATCTTTAATGTGTTGCTAATATTTAGTAACCGGCAAGAAATAAATATAAGTGATGATCAAGATTCCATCAAATTAAATATTCATATATAGTTTTACATTTGTTAAGACATAAGGTCTGCTTACAACCCCACCATGCCTAGACCCGACAGTAATTTCACTATTTGTATGATTTACTAGGTATATTAATTTGTTAAGCCTGTATGATGTTTTTAGTCTAGTTGTTATTTTTTTTGGCACCAAAGCCACTAAATGGATGTTAAAACATAGTGACATGGAACAAGAATTTACATGGAATAACATAGGATTTTATTATGTTGGTGAAGACCATATGGTTAGCCAAATGATAAAATCTTTGTATGGGCCGATAAAATCTTTATTGTAGAGCTTCATATGGTGATCCTTTGTTTAAACTTGAGTTCATTCCATAATATGCAAACGACCTCATATTGGATACATAGGTATACTGAGTAAATAGCAGTTCTAGCACTCATCAATGTCATACAATTAACGTGGTACTAAAATACTTAATGGACACTGTATATTATACATTGACATTAATTGGATTCCCCTTTTGATTTCATTATTCTACATCATGTTTATAAGACTATCGTGGATGCTTCATATATGTGTGCTCGTGTTCCAAATATGTTTTATGTAATAAATGAAACTAATTATATCCAATGTCAATTTATGTAACATGTTAGTACATGTATAGATGTCTCTAGCCTAGTATAGGTGTTTGTACGTTGTTTTGAATGTATTTATACTTGTTTTAGTGATTAAGGGCATTTTGGTAATTAATACAGTCGTGTGGTGGGGGCGATTGGCACCCGGCTGTGTGTCATTGAGCCAATCGCCCCCAAGGGCCTTAGGAGATTGTCTTGTAAACACGAGCGCTCTATTTTATTAGTCGAATAACATTTAACCATATCCAACAACTCGTTTTTGTGTGTGTTTGTTGTTCTTTTTGCTTAAACCACCACCCGAGGATTCCGCACCTGTTTCGAGTCCAAACCCGTGATATCCGGATCATCCTTGACAGTCCTACATAACAGTTGTAACATTTATCGGATCGGTTTTTGACTTGTATCACTATAATTAAGTGATCTCTAACACGGACAATGTGTTACAATTATGGAATGAGAGCCCATGATTTGTTATATGACAAAAACTTAAACTTTAACATAAGATATGTGGTGTAATAAGTAGGAAGAATTACGATCTTATTCCTAATTAACCTTTAGATTCGCCATTCTATAATATCAATCTAGGTTTTAGTTGTCATTCTTTCACAATAGTAACCGATTTGGCTTCGTGAATATCCCAAATGTAATGAATTAGTCGACCTCGTCATCGCTATCTCTTTCTTTTCTTTGTAATGAACTTATAACACCATTATCCGCCGACTGAAGTAAAATGTAACAAATTAAACTGAGAATGCGCTCCACCCATACCCTACTAGAACACATGCCTCAAGAAGAATATAACAAGAATTATGTATCGATCTTAGTAGGTTGACACCTTAGCACCCTTGTTATTGATCAGAATTTTGGCATATTTTCGTGATTCATTTATGTTTTGCTCCACCATTTTCTTATAAACATAACTTGACTACTAAGAAGCATGATAGTATACTTAGGGCACTCTTGTAGGGTAAATTGATTATTACATATATGTCATGTGTAAGGAATGTATGGTTTATCGGCTTTGTACGGATTAAAAGAAGTCGTGCTTGGAATAATATAATTGATTATTATTCTCAATGCAATGGGTATGACCGATCAAAAACATGCCTAGTGTTTATATTAAGGATCGAAGAGGGTAATCTTACTAGTAGTTGTTTGTATATGTAGATGATATATCTAAGCGAGTTCATCCAACTTCGACATCAATAAATCGACAAGCTAGAAAACAAGAATCAACTTCTAATTGAAGAACAAATCGCACAGAAGATCCAAAGGTCTAGAACTACAACAGATTGGATGCACGTAATTTGTTAATTACATTTGTATCAAAACACCATCATGACTTACCATTTAGGCTATCCAAGTGCAACACATAGATAATTTATTTCACCCACTGCAGAATTTAAAATAATATATATCAGAATCATTGAAACTTATAATTAACGTCATCTATTTTTTTAAAAAAATTCAATGTAATTCCATCTGCAACATTGCTAGGAAAGGAAGACAAAACAAAGTAGAAGTCATGCACCATCATCCACATCGGTAGAAGTCAAAACAAACCAGCGGATGCTCTGAGCAAAATGGCATCAACCAATTTTAACCATCTTGTGAAGGAGGTCCACATGGAAGTCATGAATCAGCCATCCGTTCCACACAAAGAAGGGAACGTCATCCAGACAGGAATATACAGTTGGATGCAACACAGCCAATTCATTGTGGATTGCAATAGAGAGGAGAAGTGACTGTACGAAAGAGCTAGTTAGAATAATTGCGATCAGATTTGGAAAGAATTTGAAGATGCATTGGGAATGAATACTTAAAGGACATGACCACTTAGATTTGATCATTTAATGAGCGAAATGTTTAAATTTAATATTGAATATACATCTTATGAATTGATCGAATGTTATGCAGATGCTCTTCTAAGTCACTAGACGCTGTATTTGGAAATCCTGAAAGAAATGAGAAGTTACGAGCGTATCACTATCTGAATTCATTTTGAAATTGGAAAACAAAGATACTACATAAAGGAGGAAGGTTAATAGACAACTCTTACCCCAAAATCTAGAGGATTACTATGGTGCTAGCAAAACTATCTCAAAAGCCTCTTGCAGCTCAAGACCTCATACTGCATTTGTCTCAGCAAATGTTCCTGAGTCACTATATGCTTTCCCATCCTATACTCAAACACCTATCATGGCCCCAACCCAAAACCCTTGTAATCCATAGGGTTATTTGACACAACCACAACCAATAGCTGCATCCATTCCCCTTAGCTAGGGACATACAGGTAAGTGTATTTACAAGGATTAATTATATATTTATTAAACTCTAAGGGCCAACATTACAAGATATGCAAGGCACAAGGACCAACCATGCAATTAACTCGAAGAAAAGTATATTAACACACATGTATATATGCAAATACACAAATGAACATATAAATTAATACACTCATATAGATGCACATGTCTTTATCCACATACAAAAATAAACATAACCATACACATACACATATACACATAAACAAATATTTACCATATTAACCTAACAATTAAAAAAACAAACCAACATAAAACCGTAACAATCTAACAAATACAACTAACTACTTAACTTTGTAAAACGTTAGGGTTTTAAACCTTTCATGATGGTATGGTAATGGTGGCAGTGTGGGTGATTTGGTAGTGGTGATGTGGTAATATTGACCGCGTGGCTCGAGAGATAAGGAAGATAAATGTGAAGACGATAATGAAGCAGCATTAGGTTTTTAACCATAGTATTGATGGTAAGTGTCGCTAAATTTTCCGCAACCTGTATAATGGTTTGGATATCTGTGCGAGATTCGTCAAAAATATATGCGACCTAGGATTTTGGTCGGTATCACCTTTGGATTTTCAACTATATGTTCCAAATCGGCCATCAGGCCTCTTGATTTGTTATTTGATTGGTTTTGTTACAAAAAGTTATTTTATGTCATAACATCTCATTTTAATTATAGAACATCACTATTTTGCTTTCATTTTCTCTATATTGACTGCCAACGAGTTTTGTAAAGTCTTATTAGATTGGTTTAATTACACAAAGTTATTTTAGGTCATTATATAACATATAATTTTGTTGTGAAACATACGTCGATACACTTTTAGTGATTCTCAAGTAGATTGTTATGATACAGTCTACATAAACCAAAGATAGATCAAGCATTTTCAAAGTTTATAAATATTACATTACATCACATCACATCACATTACATTACATCACATTACATCACATTACATTACATCACATTACATCACATCACATTATATCACATCACATTACATCACATCACATTACATCATATTACATCACATTATATCACATTACATCATATTACATCACATTATATCACATTGAATCACATTAAATTTTGAGGTATGACAAATTAAAAAAAATATATTAACTTTAGGCCATAACATTTTCTAATAGGAGTATTGGATTTAAATAATCTCAACTATCAGTTATTGGTCGTCACTGATCTCAACTAAGGAAATATGTGCTCGTGGTCCCACCATTTAACATTTTATACACCAACGGACCATGACTAACATTTTGTACACCGTTTAACAATCAACTATTAACCACTACATGTCCAAACTGGAGTGGCATGCTAGTGTGGAAAATTCCCTCATGCATGTCAAATTCTTTCTTAGTATTTCTTTAGTTATGATTCGTTCGTGGAAAATATGTTAAAAGGCTGGACCGTGAGCACACATTTTGTTTGTTGGGACTCTTGGCGGTCAATTGCTAATAGCTTGGATTTTATAAATGTAAATTACATTATATCTTCAAAACCACCAGTAGGGTTTTGCGTGTAAGGACACGAAAACTTGGTTTGTAAATGGTAGCACACATAGTTTTAGACTCAAAGTTTAAATCTTAAACCAATTGCAGTGGAAATTAAAGTATTTGTATCACAAATCATCAAAGCACATGAACAAAATAAAACGTCAACTAATGTTCAACACGGTAACTAAACACAATTTACGTTTATATATTAGTGGAATTGTCAATGGACTAAAGTTTATATATTAGTATTACTAAACAAATGCGTTGTTGATTGACTACAAAGATTCATAGTGAAGTAGTGAGGAAAGATATATTATCTATAATCTTGCCCTGCAGGTAGTGTATTAGAGCAAGCGGCCAAGAAATGACTTTCGATTTGAAGTAGACATCGGATATCTATTTGAGAAGGCAGCTAATTGGGTAAACCCTAATCTGAATTTGCAATCAAACCGCTGAGATTACATGCCTTCTAATATAGAACTCAACTATCTTGATTATAGGCGTTTTTTTGTTTGAATAATGAAATTTATTACATAATACTAAAAAAAAAAGACTAGTCTTCCTATTAATATCAAGGGTATACCCGGTTAACAAATGAATAGTGTATGTAAAAAAATTATATTACATAACAGCTGTACTATTTGAACGAAAATGAAACATATCAATATTCAATTAAATATCATTTATTTTACTTCTAAACTAACATATATTGTGCACCTTATAGGTGCAAGATATGGAAACGTAGATGTATGTAACACATATGTGTATGTAGGTTAAAAATTTGCGAATGATATTTGATACGACCATATTATAAGGGAAATGAGGCTTAAAACTGCATATGTCATTTATGGGTAGTTAAATTCGCCAACCTAAATTTGAATTCCATAAACTAATTAGAAGGTGATTTATTGAATGAAATTTCATGTTTTCTTTTCTAGCTACCGAGTTATGACGCAACTTAGTAGAAAATTAAAAGGTGGTGGAACATTGCTTAGCCACGCTTAATAGATATGAAAGTTAATTCATTCTTCAATACTTCTAATAATAGACTAAGATCCGTTAAATTCTCAAGGGACAAAAGTCTTTTCACAACGAAACATGCATTGTCGAGAAATGCTTAGTGAAGTAGTGAGCGGAGATTTATCATCTTTAATGTGTTGCTAATATTTAGTAACTGGCAACAAATATATATAAGTGATGATTAAGTTTCCATCAAATTAAATATTCATATATAGTTTTACATTTGTTAAGACATAAGGTCTGCTTACAACCCCACCATGTCTAGACCCAACAATAACTTCACTATTTGTATGATTTACTAGGTATTTGTATTTGTATTTGTTGTTGTAAATTTGTTAAGCCAGTATGGTGTTTTTAGTCTAATTGTTATTTTTTGGCACCAAAGCCAGTAAATGGATGTTAAAACATAGTGACATGGAACAAGAATTTACATGGGATAACATAGGATTTCATTATGTTGGTGAAGACCATATGGTTGGCCAAATGATAAAATCTTTGTATAGGCCCATATAATTAATATCATCTTGTGTTAGAATTTAAGCATAAATCTTTGTATGGGCCGATAGAATCTTTGTTGTAGAGCCTTATAGGGTGATCCTTTGTTTAAACTTGAGTTCATTCCATGATATGCAAACGACCTCATATCGGATACATAGGTATATTGAGTAGATAGCAGTTCTAGCACTCATTGACGTGTGCGGATATACACATAATTTTGCACTGATTTTAACACACGTTTTGCTTTAATATTTATAAAAATGGTTTCGACCTTCATATTAAAACACACACAATAGGGCAAGTGTACCCTGTCATATATGTAGTAAGTACAGATAAGAACCAAGTATCGATCCAGGGACGCGCGCGGAGCAATAGTACTAAAACTCTATCCCCGATTTACCAGTAGGAAAAGATAAGTTGAGTTTGTTTATAACTAGATTAATTCTAACACATGTAAATAACTTAACTACGACTCCAAATAGAAAATATAACTATATAAACTATAATACGTCAATCCTAGCATATGTCATCTACATATAATAAGAAATAAAGGCGTGATCAACATTCCCATTTTCCGACAGTTAGTTCCCTCTTGGGCATCCTAACATGACAACTATACAGAAAGCTAACACGAATACACATGTTAACCACTTCAAGTTGTTCATTAGTGCAGAGCTGATATGATCTCATGAGAATCTTTAAAGATAGGTTAGTATCACCTTTCGGGAGTCCTCAACCGCACTAGTTAAGGAAAGCAATATCGAAGACACAATACGACCACCTAGACTAGCATAAAGTAGAGCATTTCACAACCTATTCCATTTTACCAACTTTGAACACAAATCTACTAAGATCGCCATTTTCACCAAAATAACTAACAAAGATAATTAAGCGTGTCAAAGATTGGTAACAACACCATTAAGCTTTTAAAACTCTTTTACGTGCCGGTAAACATTCATAATCGTTATTCAAGTGACTTTAACCAAACCAATACCCGGTTACAGTTTCCTGGTGTAAACTTTATTAACAAGTTAACTAGTCTACTATCGGACGATTAAACGGACGGTTTCTTCAACAAGTAATCCGCCTAACACATTCGACAATCATCAAAGTCATCCAAACACAACTACAAATCTAACAACAACGAAACAAGGTTGCGCTATGATCATCAAGATTCAAACATGAAAAACGCCAAATTCATACAAAACATGATTTCATACAAACGATTGTTTTAACTACTAACTAATACTAATGTTCTTGCCCATAGGCGTACGATTAACTAAAATAACATCACAGTAGTATAAAAAATTAGATTTGGATCTTAAAAAGCTTAAAGGATCAAACCATAAGATTGCTAAAGGGATGGATTGGATGATGAAGGATGGATCGGATGGATTCCCGAGCTTCTTCCACGCCTATGCAGCACTTCTTTAGCCCCGAAAATCGCCAAAAATCGCCCCCCAAAGGTCCAATGTTTGATCAGTGGGCTGAATGGGCTATTTAAAGCTGAACAGAGCCTTCGAGCGGCCGCGCGAAGCCTTGGAGCGGCCGCTCGCTTTTCCCAGGCAAGTGGACGAGTTGCTGTGATGACGTAGGCCTTCTAGAAGGTTGCTGAAAAGATCTGGAGGAGCGCGCGGCCGCTCGAAGCCTTCGCGCAGCTGCTCGAAGAGGCTGAAGTTGTCTTTGCGCGCTGAAAACTCCGTTTTTTCGTCTGTTATTGTTTCGGGACATCGTTCAAGACTTGAAATCGCAAAGATACCCAAATATGTACCAATTCATGTGTACAAGGTCAAAAACGTCTGAAAATGGGAGTTGAATGGGGACTTTTATATGTGTAAATTAACGTATATCACTCATCAATGTCATACAATTAACTTAGTACTAAAATACTTAATGGACAACGTAGATTATACATTGACATTAATTGGATTCCCCTTTTGATTTCATTATTCTACATCATGTTAATAGGACTATCGTGGATGTTTCATATATGTGTGCCCGAGTTCCAAATATGTTTTATGTAATAATGTAACTAATTATATCCAATGTCAATTTATGTAACATGTTAGTACATGTATAGATGTCCCTAGCCTAGTATAGATGTGTGTACGTCGTTTTGAATGTATTAATACTTGTTTTAGTGACTAAGGGCATTTTGGTAATTAAGACAGGCGACTGGGTCTCTATATACGACCGGTTTTCGGACAACAGGCGATTGGCTAACCAATCGCCCCCACCCAGTCGTGTGTCATTGAGCCAATCGCCCCAAGGGCCTTAGGTGACTACAGGGGCTATAAATAAACCCAATGACTGCCCTAATCATTAGTTATCACATCAGTCAGGTTTTGTGGTCTGAGATTGTCTTGTAAACACCAGCGCTCTGTTTTATCAATCGAATAACCATTTAACCATATCTAACAACTCGTTTTTGTGTGTCTTTGTGGTTCTTGTTGCTTAAACCATGACCCGAGGATTTCGCATCTGTTTCGAGTCCAAACCCGTGATATCCGGATCATCCGTGACGGTCCTACAAAACAGTTGTAAACATTTGTCGGATCCGGTTGGTGACTTGTATCACTATAATTAAGTGATCCCTAACACGGACAAGGTGTTACAATTATGGTATGACTATGAGAGCCCATGATTTGTTATATGACAAAAAACTTAAACTTTAAAATAAGATATGTGGTGTAATAAGTAGGATGAATTACGATTTTATCCCGAATTAACCTTTAGATTCGCCATTCTATAATATCAATCTAGGTTTTAGTCGTCATTCTTTCACAATTTCTAATAACGATTTGGCTTCATGAATATCCCAAATGTATTGAATTAGTCAACCTCATCATTGCTATATCTTTCCTTTCTTTGTAATGAGATTATAACACCATTATCCGCCGACCGAAGTTAAATGTAAACAAATTAAACTCAGAACGCGCTCCACCCATACCCTAAGAAGAATATAACAAGAATTATGTATCGATCTTAGTAGCTTTGTTTTCCATTTTGTCTCAGCAAATGTTCCATATATTTTTGACGGATATCAAATAACTTTCCCATCCTATACTCAAGCACCTATCATGGACCCAACTCAATACCCTTGTAATCCATAGGGTTATTTGACACAGCCACAACCATTAGCTGCATCCATACCCCTTAGCTAGGGACATACAGGTAAGTGTATTTACAAGGATTAATTATGTATTTATTAAACTCTAAGGACTAACATTACAAGATATGCAAAGCACATGGACCAACCATGCAATTAACTCGAAGAAAAGTATATCAACACACACATGTATATATGCAAATACACAAATGAACATATAAATTAATACACTCATATAGATGCACATGTCTTTATCTACAAAAAAAAAAAAATAAACATAACCATACACATACACATATACACATATACACATAACAAATATTTACCATATTAACCTAACAATTAAAAAAATCAACATAAACCTTAACAATCTAACAAATACAACTAACTACTTAACTTTGTAAAACGTTAGGGTTTTAAACCTTTCATGATGGTATGGTAATGGTGGCAGTGTGGGTGATTTGGTAGCAATGATGTGGTAATATTGACTACGTGGCTCAAGAGATAAGCAAGATAAACGCGACGATGAGAATCAAGCACTATTAGGTTTTTAACCCATATGATGGTTTAAATATCTATGTGAGATCCGTCAAAAATATATGCGACCTAGGATTTTGGTCGGTTACACCTTTGGATTTTCAACTATATGTTCCAAATCGGCCATCAGGCCTCTTGATTCGTTATTTGATTGGTTTTGTTACACAAAGTTATTTTATGTCATAACATCTCATTTTAATTATAGAACATGACTATTTTGCTTTCATTTTCTCTATATTGACCGCCGACGGGTTTTGTAAAGTCTTATTAGATTGGTTTAATTACACAAAGTTATATTAGGCCATATTTAACATATAAGTTTGTTGTGAAACACATGTCAATACACTCTTAGTGATTCTCTAGTAAACTATTATGATACAGTCTACATAAACCAAAGATAGATCAAGCATTTTCAAAGTTTATAAATACTACAAATAAATTACATTACATCACATTACATCACATTTTGAGGTATGACAAATTACAAAGACAAATTTATTAACTTTAGACCATAACGCTTTTTAATATGACAAATCTTAAAATGTAAACTACAATATATCTTAAAAACCATCAGTAAGGTTTTGCATGTAAGGACACGAAAACTATGTTTGTAAATAGTAGCACACATAGTTTTAACTCAAAGTTTAAATCTTAAAGCAATTGCAGCGGAATTTAACGTAATTGTATGACAAATCGTCAAAACACATGAACAAAATAAAATGTTAACTAATGTTCAACACGGTAACCAACGCCTTCAGCCTAGGAACAACCATTGAGACCTCAACACATCCACTATTCTCAAATGCATGTTCTATAATAATAAAGCAATGGTTACAAAGAGTTTGATGAATCATCTTTTGAAAATTGTTTACCTCTATGACTTTAAGACTCTATCATACAATTCAAACACAATTTACTTACCTATTAAATCACCACCTTAGCGTCTTTGTCAAAATTGTCATGTCATCGTCTATAAGGACGTCAATTAGCATGGTTTACTCATCAAATGACATCTATATTGTCAAGGGACTCGTCTACTATCCAATGTTCAAGTATGAATATAATCGTTATTGGAATTGTTAAATCAATGCATGTACGCAAGCTATCAATAAATTCATCAATTTTTTAATATCAAGATCACATTTGCTTATCGTCTTATAAAACACTTGAGCATATAAATCAACCAATTCAGGGACCTTGAAATCACCTAAAAGCGTCTTTTCACAACAAGAACTCAAACTCACTATAACGACTAACCAGACACCTCTAACGTCTATCATCTAACCAAAGCCATATACGTCTTACATAATTTGACCTATTCCCAATACCACGAGTCTATTTCACATAGGAGGATCACTTGGGCTTGGTACCCTAGGCCGAACCACCTTCACTGTGGCCTCGCCACCAAAATAAGACCCACCCGGATCTCGTTCCTACACGGCTCACCAGAACCCTAATCGGTTCCACCAACCCCATCAAGGGTTTCCCGCCATAGGTCAGCACCACTAGCCTTAACCAATGCCTCTTGACTATCGCCAACCCACAACCGGTCACCATCGTAAACTCTGAAACCAAATGATAACCAGTCGACCTTTGGGCCTGCTTTCAAACCAGCTGCAATGTGACCAGAACCGAAAAAAACTAAAATTAAATACAAGATCATACTTAGTATTAGCGAGAAATCACCACTAAGTGCTTCGGTTAGGATTACACGCATTCTCAATACCTAAAACCAAGAAATCAGTAAAACGTTCAAGCGATGATACACGAATTCAGATTACGAGATTTTACGTTTAAATCGATAATAATCGCGTCTCCCTTTGATTTCCCTTTCTCGTCCCTCGCTTACCGAAAAACGAACACAAGGGTGAGGCCCCTTATGGCCGCAAACCTTATATGGGATTTGCCCGTCTCCCTAGTTTTCAACTTGGCAACTTTAGTCCCTCATTGATTCCTGTTTTACGATTTTAACACAAAGATTGTAAATGTTTGTCTTTATTTGCCAACCCCAAATAAATGAACAAAAACAAGGTGAGCCAAGAATCCGAATGTAAAATTATGTTGACGTAGAGCAAATACATTCACATGTATGGGTTGTGTTTCAATACAAGTAGAGTTCTTGAAAGTTTTGGTATCTTATTTTCATGATATCCATTCTCATGGCTTCGATCATGTCTCTAAATAGCTGATCAATACCTGAACAAATAACTTTTTTTAGCATGTATGAATAAATTATATATATGAATTTCACAATAGGCAGCTCGCGCCGCTAAACACTTTAAATATCCATCGTCGTGCTCCTAGGCAATCTACCTTGCATTGATGAGTAAACCACATAGACATATGAAGATCTAATACCACCTCAACCATTCATCTTCATATTTCTAAGGTGACCAACTGTTTATTGACCGTATCTACAAAGAGGCAATATTTTCAATATGTGACATGATTATTTTAATCAGCGTTAAACAAGCCTCTTGTAAAATCAGAACCCAAGTCATCCAACTTCAACATCAATAAATCGACAAGCTAGAAAACAAGAGTAAACATCACACTGAAGAACAACAAATCGCACAGAGGATCCAAAGGTCTTGAACTACAACACATTGGATGGACGCAATTTGTTAAATTACATTCAAATCAAACACCATCATGACTTACCATTTAGGTGAACCAAGTGCAACACATAGATTATTTATTTCACCCACTGCAGAATTTAAGATAATATCAGAATCATTTAAACTTATAATTAACATCATCTATTTTTTTTTTAACAAATTCAATGTAATTCATCTGCAACATTGGTAGGAAAAGAAATCAGTCCAATCTATGATCAGAAACCATGTTCACATTAGCTACCTCACATAAAAGAAACCTTTCCAAATTCCAACTAATAAAATTCAACTTTGGATTTAAAACATGCTCACTGGATATCGAATGTGAAATTGGCGATTAAATTTGACTACTTTCTATTACTACTCAAATCCAAAGCTAAACGAAGAGTACAAGCTAAGGCGTTCAGATTGCATGCTTTGATTGTGTTCAAAGATAGGAAAGAAATTACAAAACCAAAGTTGAAGGATTACATTGATGCATTATTGCAATCGCTATCGGTTGCTTAACTCAAAATTCATTCATTACCTGTTGCATATCAATCTTGTCAATGGAATTCCAGCACTCTTATTGATATGATCCAATTCTTCACTACCCTTAACAAAGATCCAACCCAAATTGCCAACCCAATAAGTAGATAAACATAAAATCAGGAAATTACATAAAAAAGAATTCAGTGTGCCCCATTGGCAATGATCTGGTACCACTACAATTCCCAGTATCTTTGTTCGCCCACAACCAGATCTCAAAAACCCCCTCAAAACCAGCCATCTCCTCACAACATAACCCGGTTGAGCCTTCACCTGAATATTGTGACCTCCAATCTAGCTCTTCATTCCTCTTTCAATCCATTTATGGCTAGATCTCTAATCTAACTGCTCTTGACTTCCACCGGTTCTAATGTTGATTATCCAGCCCCATCTAAATTAACATGGTAGACGAGTTCAGGGATCTAAGCAAACAAAGTGGAGCGTAGGGTAGGTTTTGCACAAAGAGTGATGGTGGTTGAATTTGGGGGAACACAAACCTTCAAATATAAGGTTCTACCATATGGATAGCGAGGCCTACGTAGAGCGACTTTAGGCATTTTTTGTTTGTAAGGGCTTTATCCATTTTTCATGTGATTATCATTCGTTACAATTATCCATTTTTCATGAACCGGCATCTTGCAGACTTCTAGTTTGTTATGATTAAATCTTATTAGAAGAAAAACAAAAGGTACAACAATGAAACATATCACGAATACCAGATCCACATTAAATTGAGTACAAATAAAAAAAATAAAAACACTATGAGCAATCAACATGATACAGTATGAAATCATATCTTGTATAATCAGCGCAGCTCGGTAACAAAGCAGTAAAGGATGTTCTGACCAGGCTTTGGCAGTGTTCTACTTAAATAGACAGCCATATAGGCGGTGCTGATGCAGGTTACTTATCTATTTGTTTAAATGAAGAAGTAAACACCCTTGTAACAACCAATCTTGCATGGTTGTTGAGAAAATGACACCTTGAAAAAAGGCCCAAACAAGCAAACAATAGATGCATTTGCCTAGAATCAGTACATGCTCGAATCGACACTCCTCAAATCTGCACATTTGACATCAGAAACAAACACGGTACTTGCAACCTTTGCACTTGGTATTCTTGAGGCAACTGGTGTATGGTCTTGCGGTCTCTAAATGGAATAAATAGTCATTAACACCGAGACATTTTACGTTTATGTAGTTCTCCAACGAATGGACAACACACTTCCCTTGGATGGTATGAATGCTCTCCTCATAAGCAAGCAATCGCCGACTGTACATACAAACAAATCAACAGCATAATCAATCTCCAAAAAATCAACATATTAATTTAGAATAATATGACTTAATTACAACAAGTTTAATTCATATAATTAAAAATATTAGCCAATTAAACAAACGTATGATGAAAGTGCATGTTTAATATTTATACATATACATAATCCAAAAAATATATATATATATTTTAACAAGCATATAGACAATTTGATTTTAACATACCTGACTGGTAAACCAGCATATGCAAATTTCGCTATGAGCAATCAACATGTTATGATCCGATACACACGACGGAGAGAGATCGATGTATACTGTGAGCGGATTGATAGCTGATACACAATTCAAAAAAAAAATATATCAAAATCGAAATCGATCAGAACACGTTCGAACCAGAATAATCCACAGATCAAAGGCTCTTGGAAACAAACAAGATATTTAAAACATGCATTCAATCGATTTATAAGTATAGAACAAACAGAAAAACAGCTTACAAGGACAGAGAATCAGATGTCTCATCGTGGCCTGAAGTTACTGTATTGAAGCAGGCGGCAATGTCCTTGAAGTGATATGGGAACTATAGACAAGCATCGTATTTATAGATGAGGTCGTTGGGTAAACCCTAATCTGTATTTGCATTATAATCCCTCAAGTTAAATGTCCTTCCATATAACACTCAACTATTATATGATATAGGCATTTTTTTATGTTAAGTGTTTATTTGAACCAAAAATAAAACTTGTCTATGTTCAATTAACGATCATTTAATTAATTTCTAAACACGAAATATTTGTAAAACACTACATTTCTAAGATATAGGAAATTTGTGGATGTACATGGATTTATGGAACACATACATGTATGTGTTGGTTTAAAATCTACAATAATTTAAACGGAAACCGAACTACAAACTGAAGCTTAAAAGTTTATTCGGCTAGTGTGGGTCAGTTTAGTACCACCCTAAATTTGCATTACGTAAACCGCTTAGGAAGTGATTTATTAATTGCGTTCCGTCTTTTCTTCTCTGGCTACTGAGTTGTAACGCCAGACACAATCATGTAGAAAATCAAAAGCTGGTGAAAAAAAGATTAGTCACGATTAACAGATATGAAAGATTCATAATTAATTGGCATCCGTGAAATTGTCAATGGACTAAAGTTTATATATTAATAACCAAATACATTGTTGATCGATTACAAAGATTCATAGTTAAGTAGCTACGGAAGATGTATTATCTTTAATGTTTGCCCTGAATGTACTGTATTTAGAGTAGGCGATCATTAAATGATTTTGGATTTGAAGTTTAGCACTGGATATGTATTTGAGAAGGTCAGGTAATTTGGTAAATTCTATATTAGATGTCTTCTAATATAGAACTCAACTGTCCTGAGATATAGGCAATTTTTGTAATTGAATAATGAAATTGTTATATTATACAAAAGAAAAGACTAATATTCCTATTAATATTAAGGGTATGCCCGATATCAAAAACTGGTCTTCGTACTAAAATTACATTCCATTACAAATGTACTCTTTGAATAAAAATAAAACATATCAATGTTCAATTAGAGATCATTTATATATTTTACTTTGAAACTAAAATATATGTTGAACAATATAGGTGCAAGTTACAAAAATGTAGTAGATGTACGTAGATTTATATAACACATATGAGTATTTAGGTTAAAAATCTACGTTAATTAAAATATCATCCATGCTACAGTGATACCACATAGGGCTAATCGCCTGCAGCCTTTCTCACACACCCCAAAACGCGTACAAACGTCTCCAAACACCCGAAATACGTCCAAACATCCAATATACTAGCCTAGGGACATCATGTACTAACATAAAGGAATTGAAGCGTAAAATAGTATATGTTGTTTGTGGGTAATTAAACTTGCCACCCTAAATTTGCATCTTATAAACCAATTAAAAGGTGATTTGTTGAATGAAATTCCATGTTTTCTTTTCTAGCTATTGAGTTGTGACGCAACCGTGTAGAAAATCAAAAGGTGGTGGAACATTGATTAGCCGCGATTAATATGAAGTGAATTCGATCTTCAGTACATCTAATAAGAGACTGAGATCATACTCAAGGAACAGAAGTCTATTCACAATCAAAGATACATTGTTCATAATTCTTAGTGAAGCAGTGAAGGGAGATATATCATCTCTAATGTGTCTATAGGACCGTTTGACTAATCCGGATATCACGGGTTTCCACAAATTAAACACAAGTGCAGAATCCTTGGGTTTCGGTTAGTAACAAGTTTCGTAAGGATATGTTATCAAATGATTTCTCTATTCAAGGCGTTGGATAAGGCTTTGCCTTTTCAAGCGATAAGGGTTCAAATCTCATTGATAACAAAAAAATTTAGCCGTTAAAAAAAAGATTTGGTAAAAGACATCTCCACGTTACACCTACACTATTTATTGAATTATAAGTTTTAAGTCATTTCGTGGAGCGCATCATTAATTGTTTACTTACTACAAATATTGAATACACTTCATGATAAAATAGGAAGATAAAAAACTTGGACCTCTAATGTAAAACACTCAATATCCCCCTAACAAGTCTCCCAAAGTTCATTTACAAGAAAAAAGATGGAGTCATTAGGGGAGCAAAACTCGATTTACAACATCAAAATCTCAACGGTCTCAGCATGATTTAATTTATATCCGGGCACAACGCGATTCGGGAGCTAACTGCAATGGACCTAGCCATGAAGCTTCACTATCCCCGGTTTGTCTACTACTTTAAAGCACCAACATTTGATGGTTTTACCATCTTGAAGATCAAAGAAACTATGTTCAATTGGCTAAACCATGCTTACATCCCTTGTGGTCGGATTAGGAGTAGGGATGAGCTCGGGACAGTATCGGTACAAATCGATATCGATCCCAAAAATACCGATACCGAATCAAATGCAACGATAGTGGGGTGCGCATCATTGAGGTTAAGTGTCGTCTGAGCCTGGATGAGTGGCTCGAATCTAAAAATGATTCGAGACACAAGCTTCTTGTTTCTAACCAAGTTCTTGGCCCGGATTTGGCCTTCTCACCTTGGTTTTAATACAGGTTTGCATCATAGTCACAAAATTCGCCCCACTAACCACGATTTTCGTATTGGATCGAATTTCGCAAGCGTTCAAATCGTCTATGGTACGGCGAACCAAATTGACGTGGTACGTAGATTCAAGAGATGATAATTCGTGTTTTAATTGATATAGAAATCGGTCCATTTAGACCTAAAAACGCGAATTTAGGGAACTTACATGGTTTCTCTGGGAATCAGATTGACTCTTCACGTTCCAATCAGAGGTAAAGAGGCTGGTTCTTGGAGGAGGAGGAGGAGGAGGAGATTATTTTGTGAAAGAATTTTTGGGCCTATCAAAAGTTATGCTTTAGGGTTAGATAATTTTGGTAATTTATACATTTAACCCCTCTATCTTTAAATAGTTTTCATTTAGACCCTAAAACTTAGTTTTTTTTTACTTAAAGTATTTAACCATTTAAGTTAACCCCCATTATCTTCACTAATTTACATTTGTTCCTTATAAATTTATACATAAAAACTAAAAAGTATAAAATTAATATTATATATAAAATATAAAATATAAATTATAAATAGCTACTTTTTAAAAAAAAAAATCTACATCGTACCAGACTCCATGGTACACTGTACCGGTTCGTACCGAAATGGGTCTATACCCGCTTCGTACCAAATTCGTCCAGCCTAGCGAATTGCATATTCATACCGCGTTCCTATACCGAAATGAACCGCGATTTAGGTGACTATGGTTTGCATGATAATCTTGTTTTTTACATTGTTTGCATACTTTTTTTTTTAATACTTATACCTAATCAACATTAAAAGCACCATATATATAACTATTTTTAGATAGTTCTTGAGTACTATTAGTAGCCTCATTTATGTTGTGGTCACAAAAGGGAAAATTGTTGTACTTCTTTGAATTGAATAGATTTTTCCTATAATTTAATCATTGCTAATAGTTATTTTTGATTTTTCTTTGCAATTACATAAACTAATTTATTGACCAATGATCACTCTGTGTTAGAGGTACACAAATCGAGTAGATATTGAGTCATACCTGGTTCGGGTTGTAACCGGTTACGGGAATAGTCAGCAAGGTTAAAACCAGGTATGGCAATAATCGGGTCAGATATTGAACTGGGTTTGGAGAAGAAATTATCGTGTTTCTTTTCGGTTCCTGGTTTTTTCAAGCTTTACCCAGTTCAGATCAGTATAACCGGGTTGGAACCAGTTTAAAACACTACTAGAAAATTGGCTATTTGCTACAAAAGTTTTTCTACGAAAAAAATGCGTCACAAATTTTGACAAAGTTGCTACGCATTTGTGACGACAAAAAAACTTTAATTTTTTTTAACAAATTTTGCTACACAATAGAGATAAATACTTAGGAATTTGCATAAGAAATGGCGTAGGAAATGGTCACAAAATTTCCTACACCGTATATTCGTTGGAAATGCGTTGAAAATTGCGTAGTAAAATGTGTAGTAAATGGTTTCCGACGAGGCTTTTTACAACATCAAGATTTCGTTGTAAATGCGTAGCAAATCAAAGTTACTACGCATTTACAACGAAATCTTGATGTTGTAAAAAGCCTCGTCGGAAACCATTTACTACACATTAGTAGGCGGATACAGAAAATTTTTGTACGGGGGGCACAATACGAATTGTACAAAAACAACAAACTAATAAAAAAAAATCAACACACTTTAACAAAAAACAACAAAAACAAATAAGGCTATAATACTATATGTAAGTGGGTTAAAAATATACGCCTTGTCTCGTTTTTAGCAACTGCTAACTTGAAAAGTGACGCAAAAGAACATGGAGTCACATTATAATTTTTTTTTACTCACCGACCTATAACAACGGCTTTTTTTACTAAGTTTTTATTTCTTTTTCTAAAATAAGTCTAAAAACTTGTGACAAAAAAATCATATTTAGACACTTTTAAATCAAACAAAGTAATAAAATAATCAACTATTTTGTTATGGCATTCAAATATTCATACACTTTTAACATCAAGACACTATAAAATGTTCTGCCTTTTTTTTTAACTAAAAGTAAAAAGGAGAGGAATGTAGATTTACTATAAACTATTGGGTTAAAATAGACAAATACTAAAAGAAAAGTCCCTAAATGCTATCTTCTTCCTTAGTTTTCTCTACCATCCTCTGTTCTTTACTTTTCTTACTGCAACAAGATGCATTATCAATAGTTTCTTCATCTTACTTAATAGAATAAATTACACTAAAATTATGTCATGTAGGTGCCCACCCTCCAATATACATACATCCGCCACTGCATTTACTACGCAATTTTCAACGCATTTTGTAACACCCGGTCCTAGGGCCCAGAAATTTTTAGCACATTATTATTATTAGTATTATTGTAT
>JAUTDX010003878.1:0-49065 GCA_030844895.1 Ambrosia x helenae | reverse complement strand
ATAAACCAACATAACCTGAGTAAAAGTTTAAAACTTAAAGTTTCTTATATCATATATGTCCATTCAACAATGGATCCACGTTTGACACTACAGCTACAATAAGCATGTGCATATCTCTTTTCTTAATCTATGTCTTTTGGTTGTGAGGTTGTCTAAATATAAAGGTAAACTGTGTTGGTTCAGCCCCAAAACACACACACTAAACACTCAAAAAGTTTTGAAAGGAATATTTGAAACAGAGCTTGATTAATTCATCCAAAACAAGAAACTACATGCATTTAAATAACAAAACTTATAAACAACCTAGTCCTATTTTATGGTCCACAACTCTACATACAGCTTGCATTACATGCACACTTCCACAATACTCTCCACTTATGACCAAATCTTTAACGTGTAAACTATTATGGCCCATTGATACGAACCATGATAGTGTTCCAGGACCATTATTGAACACAAAAGTGAGGGGATGGCCCGGCTAAGGAGAGTATTGTGTGAAGTGTATTGTCGTCTACACAAACAGGGGTTTGTTCAAGGACATCGCGTCTACAAACTGCTAGAAGGCTAAGTATGCTTCACAAAGGAAAGTTCAAAGTTAATACCTACCTATCCTGCAATACTTAACTGTCGAGGTTGCATTGGAAATTTTGTGTGTTTTAATCAATCTCCATTCATATGGGGGATTGTTGGAATTTTAATATTGTGAATGGATATTTAATTAACAAAATTTATTAATTAATGTATTCATAATGTGAATTGAAGAAAAAACTTGAGTAGAGTTTTTATTTCACTTGATTAACTTTTATTAGAGTGTTAAGTCTCTAAATTAAAGAGAAAGACTCTTCACTCATCCTCAACTCTTGTATAATTAGCAGGTTATGTGCCTTATTTGATACTAGAGAAAATAATATACTTCCTCAAGTAGTATACTGGGCATTCCTTCCTATCGCAATGCCCCAACGAGAAGAAAGTGAGATAAGCAAGAATACATGAAGGGTTCTTGGAGAAGAATAAAGACTTCACTCATGTGTTGGGTAGATAGGGATGAATACTTTCTACCAATTCCAGAAGTTCTAACACTACAATTTTACCTGGTGTAACCTCGGGCGCGTAGCCTTCTCCGACAGTACAGACTGCTTTGGCTGTTGTACCCTGTGAGACAGACGCGTTGTCTTTAGTAGAGGCGTGAAATCTGTTTTAAGGGAAACGTGTTGAACACGTGCCTCAGCCACAACGGTCAACATTATGTTTGTTTATTCTTGCAGCCAAGAATGATCGTACAAGAAGACGTCAGCAAAGATTCATATAAGAAAATGCAATTCAAAACTCTGGTGGAAGACTTCGGTTTGAATCATTTTATGGTACATATTATATTATTTTTGTTTGGATTTGTATACGATGTGTGTACTATGATTTCCCAAAAGTGTATAAAGAGAGTATCTTTATTATTTTATCAACATTAATTTTAATAAAATTATGACCCATGTCCTACACGACCCGCGACCCGTTTTCAGTCCCATAACCAACTTGACCCATCAAGATTATCCAACAAGTTATAGAACAAATGTTAATGCCCAATATGTGCAAGACGGCAACACAGATGAAGTAAAATACAAAAGCAACAAAACTCATATACCATCAGTAAACTCATTCTCATTCTCTGAAAGTTTTTTCTCCAAAACACAATTGAACTTCTTCGCAATATTACCGTCACTCGGACACAGGCGCCGAGAGTTCACCAAACTTCCGTAAAAACGTTTAACTATATCTTTGATATATACGTGTCATTGGACTTTTAACTCATTAAATTTTAGATGATTGGAATATATTGAACTCTTAAACTAAGTTATACAAATGGCTCATGTTATACACACAAACACACATAGGCGAGCTTCCCCGCGGCAATTTTTTCGCTTCGTAGTGTGAAGTTTAATGAAAACTTCCAAAAAAATTAAATGTATTGAGTCCGGCCCAAACTTTTCCCATTCAAAATCCACCAATATATATTTAAAGAGTATGCACTTATTTCAAGGTTTTGCCATATTTAATGTGTTTAATCTTTTAAACTTTTTTTTTTTTTTTTTTTTTGAACGGCAAATTTCTACTCCTTATGGGACTTGAACCCATGACCTCTCCCTTATGTGTTCATAGAAGCATTGCTTCTACCATTAGGCACCAACCCCGTTTAATCTTTAAACTAGCTAACGTTAAACATTATCTTACAATTATTATACACAACTTTCCTACCAAAAGTTAATTGTTAGAAGAAAATTTGGTGTGGATTCAAATTCTTAGAGGTTTAAAAACTTAAAAGTATGTGTATTTACGTGTAAACAAATTATAATAAAAAAGATGAAAATATTTACCATTTGTTAATTCTGATGTTTATATTTCAAGATACAAAGCTTCACAAGAGTCATTTAAGGGACATAGTTATAAGTTTAAAAATTACCCAACTCCAACCGGTTTCCCAACTACTCCCGCATATTACAAAGTCATGCCTTTATCAATGCCTTAATTACGGTTTCTACTGATATTTGAAGCGAAATACCATCTTTCTTTCTCCACATGGCCTGTTTGATTCAAGCATTAAAATCTATTGATTTTGAACATGAATCTTCCCAAATTATCAAGATTTTCTGTTTCTTCCTCTCTTTGCCATCTTCTTCCCACTCTTCGGTTTTTCCTCAACAGACTTGTTTTTGAGGTAATTATTTTTTTATCCATCAACCATAAACTAGTCGTTTAATCGAATTGGCTGCCTAGAGTAGCGCAGAACATAAAAAAGTTACACCTAGTGGCGGATACTAGAAAATAAAAATTAGGGGTAAACATTAAAAAAAACTTTGTCGTAGTTTAATATAATGTAAACGATTTTTTTTTTCCGTAGTTTAATCTAGAATTTTTTTTTTGTCGTACGTTAGTTTGATATCATCATATTCGGGGGCTTTTCTTTTGAACAATTGCTAACTAGTATTATACCCGTACCGCTGGGACGGGTTTCTAAAATTTTTAACATTTAAAGTATGTGTTGTGTACATAGAAGATCCCGATGACTTCTTATCCAACTGGAATTAGTAGGCCCAAAGTTTATTAGTTCTTGTACATATTAACTCAAAATTTGTTGTTTAGCTGTCATAATGTAACATCTTTGCTTCATTGTGTATAATTTGAATTTTTTTAAGAAAAACAATAAACAATAAAGAAATAGCAACAAACATATACTAACATATTTGAATAACAAATGCATGAATCAAAGACAAAAAAAAAAAACATTAAACAAATTCTAGATACGACCTCCCATTACTTAACACCCGGTGAAACTATAGTGTCGATATAGATTTCGTTGTTGATACTTTGATAATAGGCGAGAAACGAAATCCATGAATCTTATTCATCCTTGGTCTAACATCTATGCACTCAAACATTACATGTATTTGCCAATTGCATTCACTTATTAGACGGTTGACATTAGAATATGGTAGTATCAGTTAATATTAAATACAAATTATAAGGAAATAGAAAAGTAGTTCAGATGGTTAGATTGATGTGAACAATATTAATTTAAAAGGTTTAAATTTATCAACAAAAATGTAAACATGTAAGAAAGTTTTTTATAGTTATTGGTTTATGTGTTTTAATTTTTACGTAATATAGGTTAAAAATTCAAAAATTTGATAAATCGAACTAATCAGTTTGTAAAACCAAAAACACACACAAAAAAAAAAACCCCCAAAACCAAATAGTTTTAAAAAAAAAATAAAACCAAATTGATAGTTTGAAATCATTGTTATTTAAACTGATAAGACGGTGGCACCGGAAAAATGATATATTTCATATTACTAAAACCGACACATTATTGGGCTAAACATGACCATATATACGAGGGAAATTATTTTTTAACAACGGCCTCTCACACATATTTTTATGAGAAGGGTGTGTTTAAAGGGGAGTGGGCTTCCATGATGTACCTATGTGGTGGCCATAAAGGTCATAACAGTGGCTTTTAGAGCGTAGTGAGTGATGAGCGTGGTGGTCACCACGCTCTTAGAGACACATTCAAGTATTTCTTAATAAGAAAAAAAAAAGAGAAGATTGGCAAGCAAGCGGATGGAGATGATGATATAATTTTGTTTATTACAAAGTTTGCCCTCATTTAAATAATTAATTCCTCCAACTGTTAAATTTAATATCATTTCTGATCAGTCTACTTATGTCATCTCAAAAAGGAACATATGTCAAAAGAGAATCCAAATAATTTGGACAAAACAATTTTTGTTTATCCAACCCGACCCATTCAATATTTACATAATTTACCAGTCTTCTTCTGCATACATTCTGATAAATCACCCAACCTGAACGGCCACCCCCTCAGTTTGCCATCTCTACATGAGGGTATAAGGCTGTTAGTTGAATATAACAAAATAACTCAACCAAGAAGGAATTGCTAACATGAAAATTGGTTTTGAAGCTGACGTGCAAGATCCTCATCTTGATTAACATTAGAGTTTTCTTGTCTCATTGAAGGTTGAATCTTCAAAGGTACTGATATTGGGTGACATGAATAATTTCTAATGGGTCAGACGTGTTATAGGTCACCCAAACTCTTATCTTTAAATGATTAAATCAATCAACCAATGTATTAAATGTAATTACAAAAACCATTATTACTAACAAAAAAAAAAGTCAAAATGTGATTCTCCAAAAAGCTTAAACTAAAAAGCTTAATTATGTGTATCAAGGAGATCTGAACACCACTTCAGCCATATCCTTATCCAGCAGCTTGATTGACCCATATATTAACCATTTGGACCCGTTTAAACTCATGCATTCCTTTTAATGGCACCCATTATAACCCATAAACCTTGGTCTTGTGGCCCAATATTTTTTAAAAAAAAAACTGTTTATTTATCTTAATCAGCCCCTCTGATGTTCTTTACTCCCTTCAAACTATTGGTACTCGAGTAAAATAATTGAAACCGGTCACTAATGTCCCTCCAAACTATTAGTACTTGAGTAAAACCACACACCTATACCAGAATCTTGATCCATCAACACCTTGCCACTGCCTTACTTACCACAGTATCAGAACTTCAAACTTAACCATCTTTACCTGCAAACAGTAAACATATCATGTATTATGCAAAACCTTATACAAAAACATCATTCTTGCAATAATAATGTAGTTTTCTAAATAAAGAATTTAAGATGCATTCATAAAAAAAAAAAAATTGGGTGACTATGGACTTGACCTGACCCAACTTTATGGTTTACCCATTTGACCCGTTGAGATGAAACAATAGAAAAACAAAAAGTTACCTGAATGTTTTCTTTATAGTGAGCGCATACAACAGAAACCCTACGACGGTAGTGGATAATAGCATAAGTGAGAAGCCTTCTTTGACCTTCGATGACGGTGAAACGACTATCATAGACCACGCCAGGTAGTTGCTTCTGTAAATGCAAAATGTATAAGCATAAAAAGCAGAAGAAGACAAAGTAAAAAACAGTTTGATGGAGTAGTTACATAAAAAAATTGATTTATACATCATTCACTTTTCTTGAAATCCAACGGTTGTTTAAAGAGTAGTCGTTGTATACTTGTATGATGAACAAAATGTCTACTTTGTGTAATCATGAACAATCTTTCCACTGAGTATTGACTTGAGTACATGTCATAAGCATGCAACAATTCAGTTTGTGTTTCCGAAAGTTGCCAACACCTTTGAATAAAACATGTATGACAAAACTATGAATAATGCCTCAAAACAAAATCGAAAGAAAAACAAATTTTTAGGGCATATTATGGGATTCAAACATCATGCTTAAAGAATGTCTGTTCATTCAGATTCGAGCATAACTGAAATTAATGGATTACCTGAGGATGACGCATAGCAAGCGTGGTTCTTTCTTGGATCTTTTGTCGGGTTTCTGCAAATATCTTCATGTTAGAAGAATGATAATCATTATATAAATAACTCATCAAACAAAAAATGTTGAATCAATCAAGTGTTGGGTTGTGAAGGCCTTGGGCCTGGTTTGGGATGGAGGCCCGTTTTGGTTTCTTGTTCCCAAAGTTAAAAACCCTAATCATGTTTTATATATAAACCTAGTCATTGTAATTGTAAGTGTGTGCCTTGAGCTTAATGAAATAACCTAGTTGCAGCCCGTGGACGTAGGTCCCCCACTGGGGCCGAACCACGTAAAATTCTTGTGTCGTGTTTATTATTTTCTCGTTTGCGTGTTTAATCGTTTGTGCGTGTGTGTTGATTCCGCTGCGCCGCCTGATTCCTAACAAGTGGTATCAGAGCTTTGGCTCGTATAACACACGGTTGGTTTGCATTGAGACGATTCACATAGGTGTTTATCCTATTTTTTGTAAGATCGATTGTTTTGGAGTAGGTTTGGGTTTGGTCGAAACCCTTGAGAGCCGGCAGCATCAGTTTTTTTATGAGACCCAAGAAAAAGATTTGTTGTTTGTAATAGACAAAAGAAAGGGAATGAACTTCTTGAAGTTTGAGTAAATAAAAGAAAAGTCAGCATATATTTTCTTGTTTTTGTGTTCACGTGAAAGAGACGAGTAAAAAGAAAAAGTGTTCACTTTTTTTTTTTTTTTGTGGGTTTGCTTCGATCAAGTGTAAGTCAATTTTTTTTTGTCTTTGTCTAGATTTACAACAAGAAAAAGAGAGCAATTAATATCTTTGGGGCAGTTGATGTTGTTTTCATCGAACAAAAAAGGAGTACCGTTTAAAAAGCTCATTGAGCTTCCGATTAGGGTTTGATGAAGAACTCTTCAAACGGGTTAAGGTTTGAGTTTTGTTTTCAAAGTTCGGTTTTGACAATTATTATTAGTAACCGTGATTGTATAACCGAGTTTTGTGATAACAGTTGGGTTGGGTCGGATTTGTCTACAAGGTTATTTGTAGGAACAATCGGTTTTTTGATTGACAGTGTTCAGTAGAGCAGTCGTCAAGTTCAGGCCCCGTGCCATTGCTGTGTTTGTTCACTGTTTTCTGATTTGTTCTCGTTTGTTATTCTTATAACTGAAAGCGGGATGGTAGTTAATCGGAATGTTAGACGGTTTTGACTGTTGGTTGATTGGTTTGTCAAGGGAACTTGGATGTGGTACTGACGATGGGTAAAACTTAGAGAAAATGGAACCAGCTGGTGTGGAAATGCTTTGGGTTTAAAGGTATTCCTGCTCGGGGCGTGCTGGGGACGACATAAGTGAAAAAAAGGGGTTAGTGTCAAGTCATGTGAACTATTTGCTAGTTGGATGATCTTTCGGTTAGGGTTTGTGTTAAACTGGTCGTGTGTACGTCATAGAACCCTTGGTACCGCTTGCTCTCCATGAAAGCTCGACTGCTGTTATAACCGTTTTGCCTGGTAGCTGATCTGGAACTGTGAATTTACCCTTGTTCATTGGTGATCAGTGGTTTGACATTTGAGTGGATCTTTGTAATAGTACGGGGTGAAGGTTTTCGCTGGGGAAGGTACGAGTGAAGATTTGACTCATGAGTGTCGTTTGGCATGGGTTGGGAAAACAGGGTCAGTGGGAGCTTGGCATAGTTGACTTGTTGAGGCTGCATGGAGGTGTGGACATTTTTTTAGAGTCGATTCATAGATAGTATATTCTGCTTCTGAGAATGTGTCGGGGTGTGATGCATTGGGATTCAGTGGAAGGCAGTGAGACTCTTGGGTTCGAGATTCTGGTATGCTTCATTTCATGTTACCCACTGTAGTGAAGTATTAGTGAATCTGATTGAAGACTTTTGGGATATATGGGTTTATGTATCGCGGAAGAAGTGAACCAACTTCGAGTAATGAAGTCTTGGCTCGCTGAATCAGGTAAAGCTAAGTGGATTCATTTTGCAAGTGTGAATCCTGGAGCCACATGGATGTCAGCTCGAGCGCATTCGGGGGTCTAAACTAAGTCAGGAGTTTGGTGACAGTGGGAGCACAGGGCGTTGTTCTGGGTACTGTGAGAAAACTCCGTTGGGTTTGAAGATCGTAAATCCGAATGGTGAAAATCTCTCCTGGGTACTTGCTAAATGTGGAGAGTGTTTATTCTCTGGAAGTCTCTGGAGCCGTAATGCGAATCAGTGGGAGCCGGTTGAGATTGAGGATGAGTTATTGGCTGGTTTTGCCATGACCGGGTCTGCGATGACCGTATTGAAGCTGTTGGGAGTTTCAATGGGCCTTTTCAGGTAACTGACGAGAAAGGCCGCTGCAACTAGGTTGATTGGTATTTGAAATCCTAGCTTGTTCCTGGAGAACTGGAGGCTTGGATAACTTTCGTCGTTAAAGTTTTAGCTTGTTCTTGGAACTGGAGGTTAGGAGGATTTCTGTTATTGAAGATTACTGGAGTTACTGGATGACTTGGTTGATAATTCTTGGAGGCAGGCTGAAGTATTCGCAAGGCCTTCAAGTGGGAGATTGTTGGGTTGTGAAGGCCTTGGGCCTGGTTTGGATGGAGGCCCGTTTTGGTTTCTTGTTCCCAAAGTTAGAAACCCTAATCATGTTTTATATAAACCTAGTCATTGTAATTGTAAGTGTGTGCCTTGAGCTTAATGAAATAACCTAGTTGCAGCCCGTGGACGTAGGTCCCCCACTGGGGCCGAACCACGTAAAATTCTTGTGTCGTGTTAATTATTTTCTCGTTTGCGTGTTTAATCGTTTGTGCGTGTGTGTTGATTCCGCTGCGCCGCCTGATTCCTAACATCAAGTACCTGGAGTTGCTTAACGTCCTTATTCCAAGCTTCTTTGCCTTTATTAGCCTTAGAAATCATCTTACATCTCAACAGCTCTGTTACATTGAATTGGGACAAACATTAATCATCTCGCATGCAATAACTATTCAAGTTTCAATTTTGTGCCAAGCATTATCATGAAAATAATTTTACTCATCTTATGAAAAATGAGTGAAACCTTTCTTTTGATATGGTGTTGTTGACGGTCATGAATGTCTCGATGCCCAGGCTTCGACCCACTAGTGATGCATGATCAAATTCTTCTCCAAGAAGTCAGGTATAAATCAATGCTTTTTCTCCATTTCTTTAATATGGAGGTCCCCATATTCGACCCACTCAACCTACCCATGTTGCCACAAATATTCAAAACTATGCATTAATATTACATAATTTTCCAGAAATTCAGAAAAACAACAAATCTTATTCCTTTCACATTAAGAAAACACAGACCAGCAATTCATGTTACTCCATCCATGGTTTCATTTACCAACAAAGATCACTTCTTTCAAGTCCAATGGATGAGATAATGATATAATGAGAACCGATGTGGCATTTAGTGGAGAGAGACAAGATTCGTCTCATCTCTATCCATCATATCTTATATATCTCATAGCATCTCTATCCAGACATATTTGCAATAAATAAACCATGTTTACCCAAAAGACAAAGGGGTACATGCACCGATCGGGTTTGTCCCGATTGCTAAGTGTTCTGTGCCTTATGTCCAAGGCTTGATACCAAACCACATCGAGCCGGGGGTCTCATTGGAAGCAGCCTCTCTATTCTTAGGGGTAGAGGTAAGGCTGTCTAAATCTTACCCTCCTCAGACCCTACCTTAGCTTTGCTATAGGTGGGATTAACTGAGTATGATGATGATGATGATGATGAAACCATGTTTACCCAAATAAAGCAGAAAAAAAAGTAGTTGAGAATTGGAGAAGGAAAAGTCTTTTCTTTTTATAATCAAGATTAATCAAACAATCCATGCCATAGTGTTCATGCACACTGGCAAAAAATGATAGCCATCTTGAGTGAGAGAAATTTCAGTTGCACGCTTTAGTGGTAAGAATACATTAGCCTAAAACTTCAAAAGCAGCTCTTTGTTTGTATTGAAAGTATTGTTGAAGGAACAAACCGATCATAATAATAAGCCATAAGCTGATAATTTGTAGTCTTCTCGGGTTTTTTTTATATAATAAATTTATAGTTCCTCGAGGCAAGAAATTTTCCAGATGACTAAAACTGGAAAGATCATGTCTACTTTTTAATGGAGAATTGTGTAAGAACAGTCTCTACAAAAACTTATTCCAAAGATGTTACATGATGGTTAGCTTATTCTAACAATAAAGATAATGACTCAGAAGATATGATTTTATTTAATATTACGCACAAAAGGTAAATTTCAAAATTATATCCACCAGCATATGTTTTTTCCTTTTGAGCATAATATTCAAAATCTAATATTTGTTTAAATGAATAGTGAATGATGCAATAGAATCTGATCATACCTCCATGATTGATTACTGATGCAATATGAAGATTAGCTTGAAGAATTTGGAAAGTGTATGGCTGAGCTTCTAAAATTTGCAGCATCATATCTTTTTGGCATAATTCGCCGTTAAAAGAGGACATATCGTTCAGTAGTCTGCAAAATCCATATAAAATATACAAACAATACCTGAAAAATGCATACACCAGGCCACGCTATAATTTAAAGTTGGTCTCAGAGTCAAAGATATGCAAATATAAATGCCAAATTAGTTTTAAGTCTTGAAGATGCAACATTAAGTTAGGAAATCTTAAGAGTTTGGGGTGAGTGTGATTTTGTTGTTAAAAAAATTACTTCGTTATTGCTAGAACTACCAATTGCATATGATATATCAGTTGCTAAAATTTAAGACAAAGAAAGATTGTCTGCATCCATTTTGTTAGTGCCCATACTTTATAGGGTCTGTTGGTTCAGGCCCTGGTTACACACACATAAACAATCAATATGGAACTGATTATCTTATGTTTCTTTATCAATATCAAAATAAACAATTACATGGGTTAACTGAAAACAAAAACTACTACTACTGTTTTATAAAGCAAAGCAACAAAAAAACACATGATAAATAAAACCATGTCCTCCTTCCTTTAGCAACAAACTTTATCATCCACATCCCATGAATCTTGGTCAAACTTTATACCAAGCCTCCACCAAACCAACGTTTAAACGTGGCTTTGATGACCCATTTTCTGCCGACCCATGACCCCGTGTGTATTCCGACTCATGACCCATTGTGACCCATGAATAAACAAATAGAACCGAGTTATTTGAAAGTCTTTTTACGTTTTCCAGTTGCATAATTTATGTTTTTTGCTCCATCTATCCCCTAAGTACAAAAATAATCTTAGGAATTTCTAAATGATTATCTTTTGCATTAACTAATAAAACAATAGTTACCAGAAGTGTGTGTTTGTTGGTCAAAATGAAAGGATGAACTTGATTCAAGTAATAGTTACCGGAAATGCGTCTTTATGGGTCAAAATGAAAGGATTAATTTGATTCTATTCTAAGTAATAGTAGGAATCCACTACCAATAAAACCCACACTAAGTTAAAATAACAAATTGACACAGGAGCAAACCTGTTACGCCGTTTATTAGAGGAACAAATTGAAACAAATGAAGGATAAAAAAGGATAAAGCAAAACAGAAGCAAAGAAGTGACACAATCTCAAGCAAATAAGAAGAAATAAGAGGGAAAAAAGGAAATAGAAATATGTAGAATCATGGCATGATGAGGAGCTGACAGGTGAAGCAAGATAAACAGGCATGTGTAGCAAATTAGAAGTGGGGTAAACAATAATTTCTACAGGAAATGAACGCCACACAAACAAAGAGTCTTGATCCCTTCAAGGTAAAGGATATATATAAGTACTTGCTTGAATAACTTAGAAATTGCTAAAATTATATGATGCTATATTCAAACAATGGGCAAGATGACTGTTTTTATGTATCCAAACACAAAAGCAGTAGGAAATTTAAAAATATTGAAATTTACAAACAGGACATAGAAGCGTTGAACCTGAATTGGCTGGTGAACACAAAGTGCATAACCTAAAGTCACTGGCGAGCATTAAAAACAAAACGCAAAGACCTCTATCGGCGGAAAATACTGCAAAACAAAAGCGATTCAATGAAAACCCTCGATAAAACCTATGAAAAATGGATGTCTCCAAAATGGGGAAAGAAGCGTGGTTGAGCAAAAAAAATAGACATATTAGTTTTTAAATTTTAATATAAATACATTTTCAATTGTCATTTTTAACATGTCTTTTTGCAACTACTTACTTCAACTTCGGGTTTATAAAGAAAAAAGGTTTTGCTGCACTTTTAAATCTAGGGGTTTTGAGTTTCACCTGCACAAACAACTTAAAAAAAACTTTTCAACTTAAAATTTAAAACACAGGTTTGTCTGCCCCAATTGCATATATGTTAGTACATTATGTAAATTTAAGAACCCGTTTTTTGTTTTTGAGAATTTTTTTGTAGGGATCATAAAGCTTTGCATCTTTATAAATAAAAGGTTCAATCTTCTTGTTTTGTTTTTTTTCTTTGCAATTTCTGGACAGAAACGATATCCCCTGCTATTTCTTGAAGAACATATATGAAACTCTATGATACACCTGACTGAGTGTGTGTTCACATATTTCTACACCAAAGCAATAAACAATCCAAAAATCAAAATTCGCAATAAAACAAAATGCAAAGAAGCATTAAACCTGAATTACCTGGGAGGAGAAAATGTTGAACCTATAATCATCAGCAATCACTAAAAGCAAAACGGAGACAAAGACCGACAATCCATTGCCAGCGAAAACTGCAAACAAAATCAATTCAACAAAAACACAATACCCCAACACAAAAAGAACTAAAACCATGAAGAAATTGATTTTCCCAAACTTAGTTGAAACGTGAAAACTGTCAATTGAGGAAAAACGAAAAAGGAAGTGATGATAAAGGTACTCGGAAAACGAACCTTGTCGTGCTTGCCGGATTAAAGTACATGAACCCTAAATTAGACCGTCTTCATCCGATTTGATGAGCCCTAAAATTTACGCCCATCAGACTAAGGCAAATCGCCATAGGCAAATAAGCCAATGTAAACCGTAATTAAAACACAAATTACAAATTAAAACGTTACCTGACAACCGGCCGAGCACTATCGTATGACACAAAGCGGAGTTTGAAGAGGAGAGAGAGAGAGAGAGAGAGAGAGAGAGAGAGAGATACGGCAGTGTTGAAGAAGAAAGACAAACGATTAGAAGCCCAGAACAATCATCATCATCATCATCAGTGTAGCTTCGTATCATGAAACCCAACATCGTGCTCTCAATATATATTTCCCAGATTTGTAGGAACGTGGAGGGAAAATTTGGTAACCGCTGATCCAAAAAAAAACTGCCAAATTTTGGCAATAACTACCAAATTATTATGGTCCAGATTTAAAGTTAGAAAAAACCACCTAATTTGGATGGACAAGATAAAAGCAAAAACAGTTTTTCATCTTAAAAATGGTGGTTAATATGGTGGTGAACAATATAATAATAATAATTTAGAGCTTGTTTTTTACTAGAACTTGGTTTCATTTTCACAATCACACAAAGCCACAAACCAAATCATAACATATTTAAGTTATTAACATATGTAGAGTATCTCTAAAGTCTAAAATGGAATGGCATTATAGAAATCAATAATAATAATCCGTCTTTCATTTTCAGTCAATAATAAGAAGTCGTGGTTCAAGCCCCTCTCTTGCCCTTCAATCAAATACCAAATGATTTAATCATTTTATATTTTTTATTCAATTATATGAACACAATAAAACAAATTGTCGCAAACAATTATAATCAATATTAGATAAGTAAGATAATAAATAAGTTGAATAATATATAAAAACTTCATTAACTCACTCAATGATATAAGATGGCAAAGCACGCTAAAGTGTGCGAGGATAACCAACATGTTTTTATTCATTTGGTTGTTGACACTTTTGCCCATTGTTGCCTGTCTACGATTGGAATTTTTTTTAAAAGTTCATATAAATTATTCAATCAAACTAATAAAGCTATAAAACAATATATTGGTTTATCCATTACTTAATTTGAAAACAAATAATAAAGAGTGGTAGTGTAGACGTATGCTTGTTCAGTATGTACGATTTCAATTTATTGAATAGATGACATAAATAATAAGATATTAGGTTATAGTACTTGATAGTAAATAAAGCTGACTTTTTTTTTGAGTTAATATATATATAATATATGTGTGTGTCTGTGTGTGTGTATATATATATATATATATTCATTTCTCAAACTTGTCAAATTACATAAAAATAGAAGGTAGACGGGCAACAAGCTGACTTTATAATAAAAAAATAGTTTCTCAGTGTTCATCTCTATCTATTTTGTTTTTTTATTCCTTTCCTTTTCGTTTTAAGTTGCAGGCTTGCAGCATCACCATCCGGCCGCCAGAAAACCTTGAAACAAATCCATTCTTCTCTCTCTTTTTTTACTTATTGTTTTCTAGTGTTGTCAAGTGGTCATAAATCTTGGAAGGAGCAAATTAGGGGTAATTAGGGGTAACATAAAATTAATTTTAGGGTAACATTTTATAAAAAACGTAAAAAAATAATAAAAAATTCCACTTCGCCAGGATAATTGAGGGGTAACACACGCCCCCCCCCCCTCTGATCTTAACTAGATCCGCCCCTGGTTATACCATGTATTCATGTCTCAAGCAAACTCCTCGAATACGTTGACATGAAAAAACTAAAAATAACGAGTTTGTTCCTTTGACTAGTAGACTCAATTAGCGGACTCCCTAGAAACCAAAAGAAGTTCATAAACCTCGTAGAAATACTTATGATTTTTTCTAAAACAACTAGAAAAAAGGAAAGATCACTGAGTTTTAGGGAACATCCCGAATAGGAGTTTGTTGCACCTCTAGGCCAAGAGTAATCAAAGTGGTTTCTCTTAATAATTTCCAAGATTCACATCAAATTTAAAGTTGAAACGTAACATCTTCGACCTGAAAGTGTTTGTTTAACGCTATATGATAACGTATATGATAACGTACATGTGACTTATAATCAATTTACATGTTGCAGCATATAGGAAGGCGTTTAATATTCAACAAACGGCTGACGATAGGGACATATGAAAGAAACAAAAGGATAATCAAATTTAAGGAATCAACCTGGAAATTTGTATATTATCTTTCAGCAGAAATCCTAACCTTGGCGGTAACTTATAACGAGCCATGGTTCAGTAAAACAACCAACTTTTGGAACGGTCCTGGAAATCAGAGATGGCCCGACCAGAAAATGAAGTAATATATTTTTATTTATATATCCAGAAAATGTTTGTGAACATCTCACCCTCCCCAGACTGTCGAGACCCTACTCTAAGAGTGTGGTTTTTACTGGGTACGGTTTGTATATTTAATTTTATTGTAGTGATTCTTTATTCAGGGTTCAAATTGATTTCTAGGTTAAAATTAAAAGCCGTGTACATGTACATTGATGGATTCTACACATACTCTATATTTTCTTTGATTTTTTGGGAAACAAGACGATCAGATTTTGGTGTGTCAATGGGTCATCATGTTGCATCGGTCATTCTTATTACAATGTCCTATATATGCAGGTACGTATTTTCTGTAATTCGATAATTCAATGATGTTATTGTTGGATATCAAAACTATATTGCAGTGGATTTAACAATAATGATCAAATAACAACCAAATACAAAGTAATACTTTCGAATGAAACAAGAATTTTGGATTGAACTTGAAAAGTTTTACAATCTTGGTAATGATAAATGATGACCGTAATGAACTATTTATACATCTAGTTACAACGATTATTTTAGCGGTTAACTAACAACTAACATGGCGGGAAAGATAACCGTAAGTAACTAAAAACTAAACATAACACTTGCAGGGTCATTTTCACCCTTTTCTTCCTTAATATGGCTGAGGCGTCGCCTTGTGTAGGGCTGCACTTCTTCACTTGTTTGCTGCTTCATATCCGAACCAAGATCTTGTCCCAAACATTGTAATACTACCTAAAATCATTTATCCTATGTAATCTATACAAACTTAACATAGTACATTACATAATATGTTCACAAAATAACAACATACACACATAAAATCATAGATATAAAGTTTATAACCTAAGATATATTTATCATATTTAACACCTGCCTCTAAATATACTTAGGTTATTCATTCTCGGTGGCAAAGTGTCTTTTGCTTCTTCTAGAGCCTTGGCTGCACAAGAGAAATCACACTTCCGTTTCTTCTCAAGTCTCTTTGCTGCATTCCAAACTCCTCCAACATACAGTGCATAACCCTCTTCATATGTTGTTGCTTTTTCATCAAGGAAAGGGCTGCTATGACTTCCTTTCTTGAGTAATCCACTGTTGCTTCCTTCTCCATTCTTTCTTGAATTTTCAATAGCCTTGATTGCTGTCTGTCTTACTTGGTATTGCCATTCGAGTACATCCAAGTAATGTGCATACAATATCCTTAGAATATCTTTGTTTTCATAATTCAATCCAAATTCTTTAGCAATCACAGCCCATAGGTTGTATGTATTAACTCTTCGGTGTCCACCCTCCTTCTTCACAAGTGTATAAGGATCATATAGTTCAACTTGTTTACCATTTTCGACTCTTGGTGCAATTGGTCTTATCCATGTCCTCTATGAAATCTAATAATTTATCACAATCTTCAAAACATTTGACATCGACCTTCATTAGTTTTTCTTCCATTTTCTTCAAGTTCTCATTGACATCAACCTAGAGTTGTTCAAAGTAGTTATTCAAATGTTCCTCTTCCTTTTCTTTGTGGACAACAACATTATCTTCTATAATCTTATGCATTTCTTCTCTAGAATCAGGATTTTCAACCAAGTTTCTCATGTAGGTTCCATTTATCTAAAACTGATAAAACATTTATCTCCTTCCTTTTTCACAATGAAACCTTGTAATTTCAATTGGTGAAGACTAAGTATGTTCTCACTAATATCCAAAGTATAAAAGACATTTGGCACTCTAATTTGATTATTATCCGATATCAAATTACTTATTGCACCAATGTTGAATTCTGGATGATATTATGCGAATGATGTTTGAAACGAATTTAGAGGGAGAGAATTTGGAGGTAAACTTGAAAAGTAGTTATTAGAAACCTAAACTTTTCACTTACATAAAATACAAGTGTTTGACCCTATTTATACATTCTAAGGGGGTGTGACTGAACCGACATGTCCCTTTACAACTATAATAACCTTCGGTCAAGATGTGTGACACATCGGTCAACACATATTACTTCTAAACTTATGATATCTAACATAATAATATGTTCTAACATATGTACAGAACCTAATTAACATATGTGTATATTCTGAATCAATATTACTTCTAACATTTTCCCCCCTAATCTTGATTCCATGCACTTCTTCTTTAGTCCTCACTTGATGAAGATCTTGATCTTTTCTTTGGGGCAGATCCGAATCATTCCACTCGGCTTCCTTTGACTTGTGATCATTGCTTGCTTCGTTATCAACTTCGACCACTAGTTCTCTTCATTTGTATTTTAGATGATACTACTCAATCATCTCTAGATAACGGACGTATGTTTGCCTTAGGTTTCTTGTGATGTCCCTCTTTGACACTAGGCTTGGCAATCCTCTTCCATATCCCATTGACATGGCCACTACCGTCCAATTCTCGTCCTTTGTCACTTTGTCACAACCACCAAATATTTGTACCGTCTTGTAAAGATTCAATAAATTAATTGGATAACCCGTTTCATCTCTTGGTGGAATTGGTGCTATAATTCTTATCTTTAAGAATTCTTTCATAAACCAATCAACGGTTCTTTCAAACTCTAACTCGAACCTTCTCTTGTATCTTTCAACCATGGTAGAAATATGGATTAAATCCATAAAGACAATACAATCTTGTAATTGTGTACCTTCGGTTGGATACATCACCGGACCTCTTTCCATAACACCTTCGTATTGATCTTTGGTAATGGAAAAGTCATCAAAGTGCTTGAAAATGGACACTCTTTCTTTGTCCTCCTCGGTTATTCCCTCCGTTTTGTCGCCTTCATATCTAATTCTTTTCCCTTTTGTCTTTGAACCCATCATAATTTCCTGAAGTGGTTCGGCTTTGATCAAACATGCTTCGGCCTTGTTCCTCCTTTTCCTTTCGGCCTTGATTAAATGTGGGGAACTTGAAAGTAAAGTGATCGTCCCCTTCACATATGCGACAAGTAATAATCCTTCGGACTTCTTGTATAATCGGCTTCTTGATGTTACAAACATCACCATCAAACTCAATCTCTAAACCCTCTTGTGTTAACTTCTCAATACTTAACACATTTCTTCTTAGTGTGGGTATGTAAAAAACATTTTGAATCTTATGTAATTGCCCACCACTTGTGATCGCCACCGATCCTTTACCACGGAAATATTCTTGTCTATAACCGCTAGGGCAACCATCTATTCCAAATGAATTGTTTAACACCATGAACAAGTGTTTGTTGCCACATCTGTGTTCCTTTCGAGTCAAACTCACATACCATATATCATTCCAACCCTTTTCTTCACTACCCTTAACCATGAATTTGGTTTTTCCTATTTTCTTAGGACAATTACACCTATAATGAAAGGGTTCTTTGCACTTACTACAACACATAGTAGAAGGATATTCGGGCACTTCTTGATCGAACTTCACTTGTCGATTGAATTCCTTTTGTACTTTTGTTTTCTTTTCTTCGTGATCCCTCACGGACACACGACTAGATCCGATACTGAATGAAGCGATCCTTAAATTTAGAGAGTCTCCACTACTCTCGTATTTGCCTTCTTGGCCTTCCATTTACGATCCACATGATCATATACAACATTGGGAATCAGCGGTCCAAGTCCATAACCGCCTTGTATTCCCACTCGATCTTCTTCTTCTTTGTTAATATCGAATAAACCACAGGTCTTTCGTTCTTTAGGCTCTGATGCCATGTTGAATTCTGGATGATATTATGCGAATGATGTTTGAAACGAATTTAGAGGGAGAGAGTTTGGAGGGAAACTTGAAAAGTAGTTATTAGAAACATAAACTTTTCACACACATAAAATACAAGTGTTTGACCCTATTTATACATTCTAAAGGGGTGTGACTGAACCGACATGTCCCCTTACAACTATAATAACCGTCGGTCAAGATGTGTGACACATCAGTCAACACATATTACTTCTAAACTTATGATATCTAACATAATAATATGTTCTAACATATGTACAGAACTTAATTAACATATGTTTATATTCTGAATCAGGATTACTTCTAACAACCAACACCCCGAATAAAAAAAGTTATCTTTGAACCTATTCTCCACCCCAAAGGACCTTTTGATCTTTAAGAAATGATCTAAGTTACCGCACACATGATTCTGTAATTTCGAACTAACCTACCATATGTCTTTCCATGTTTGATAGTCCGTCCCATACACGGTCATGTCTTCTTCATAGTCTTCAAAGTCCTCCGGTCTGTAACTTATTCCTGTTTCAATTGCATCACGGATTAGTTGTGCTGATTCATCTCTTTCTTTCATGTGACAAGCCATGATAAGATGCTCGGGTTCTCCACAATAATAGCATGTTCTTGTTTCTATCATTCTTCGTTTCGTGGCCTTCTTTTTCTCTTGATACTTCTGTCTCCTTTCTCTTCTTTCTGAATTCAATCTTTCTGACTAAGTTCTTCGGCTTGCAACATAAGATGCGACTCCAGGTGAATTTGACATATTATCGGATAGGTAAATATCAACAAACTTGTTATTTGATAAAAAATAAGAACACTAAATAAATGAATGACGCTCTGATACCATATGTGTTGGATATCAAAACTATATTGCAGGGGATTTAACAATAATGATCAAATAACAAAGTTTTACAATCTTGGTAACGATAAACGATGACTGTAATGAACTATTAATACATCTAGTTACAACGGTTATTTTGGCGGTTAACTAACAACTGACATGGCGGGAAAGATAATCGTAAATAACTGAAAACTAAATGCAACACTTGCACGGTCATTTTCATCCTTTTCTTCCTTAATATGGCTGAGGCATCGCCTTGTGTAGGGCTGCACTTCTTCACTTGTTTGCTGCTTCATATCCAAATCAAGATCTTGTCCCAAACATTTTAATACTACCTAATATCATTTATCCTATGTAATCTATACAAACTTAACATAGTACATTACATAATATGTTCACAAAATAACAACATACACACATAAAATCATAGATATAAAGTTTATAACCTGAGATATATTTATCATATTTAACAGTTATCTAAACATTATGTGATAATTAATTAATTATTCAAGGGTAATGACGCAACTTGTTTCCCGTCTACCACTATTCTCGTGTAATTTGTTATGGTTTCCTTTTAATGAATAATATTGTCTTAATTCGAGAATTTCTCAACTGCAGGTTTGCTCGTGTTGGGTCGGTTATTTTACTTCATGATGGTACTGATGTATTTCTTGAAGTAGGAAAGATGTCTAAATACTGTGGTTTTAAAGGGGTTGCAAATTTCTCATTCAATTTGTTTGTATTTTCATGGGTAGTGCTTCGTCTTATTTATTTCCCATTCTGGATCCTATGGAGTACAAGGTCAGAATATATATAATGTTCGCTTACATATTATAAAAATCCAACCTTCTTTATAAGTTAAGAAGTGACACCATTTGCATAGTAGTTATAGGTCAAATAAATTATTTTGGGTATCTATTTCATAATTTAAATTTTTTGGGTGGTTTTTTTACAAAGTATACATATATTTAAACATATTTTTCTTTTCGTGGTGCAGTTATGAAATTCTTCAAACTTTGGATTTTGAGAAGCACGCTCAACTGGAAATCTACTATTATATTTTTAACACTTTGCTTGTTTGCTTGTTTGTTCTTCACACCTATTGGTGGGTGCTAATGTACAGGACGCTTGTTAAACAAATCCAAGAAAGAGGCAAACTTAGTGACCACTTTCGTTCTGGTGAGTTATTTTTGTTCTTATACACGAGCAGTCGCAAGCATAAACCATCAAATCATCAGTTTTTGCACATAAAAAGCACCACACTTTCAACTTTTTCTTACACATGTCACTCAACATTTCTTTGTACCTAAAAAACACTATAATTTCTGATTTTTCTCATAAAAACACCCAACAATTTTTTTTTTTAGATTTTAAGATATTTTGTAAATATATTTGTTTTTGTACAAATTATATGACAAAAAAATCTCTTGTTGCGATCAAAGTAGTATTAGTTTTACTAATTTAAATAGTTATACAATTTTTAAGTACCAAGAAAAATATGATATAACAAATAAGCATTATTTTTTAATCAATGTAAGATGCTTGAAGTACTTAACTTTCTTGATCAACTTCTTCATTTTGATTTTTTTAAGGATAAAAAATATATAGGCCACTTATGCAATACAATTGGGAGTTCCAGTTCCGAGATATTTAAAAATCAGAATTTTGTACGAAATTGAAATTTTGAGAGGTTTTATGCAAAAAAGATTGTTTGTTGACTTTTATGAGAAAAACAGAAAGTACAGTTTTTTTAGCTACAAAGAATTGTTGAGTGACTTTGTAAGAAAAAAAATGAAAGTGTAGTGTTTTTAAAAAATTGTTGAGTGACTTTAGTAAGAAAAAAAATCAAAATTAGTGTTTGTTATGATATTTCCCTTATTGTTATTATGTAATATATATTATATGGTATATATTCATTATTGCTTATGCTTTTGTTCTATTCCATGTTAAATGCAACTTTGTTTATGGTTAATGTGTTAGAGCAGAATTTTGACTGCTCTCCAAGTATCTTATATTCCTTAAATTGACTGTTTTGGTAGTCAACAATTTAATTATTTGTATTTAGTAATGAGCACCATGCAATTTTGGATTTGGTTAATGTTTCTTTTCTCTTCCTTATTTAACTAGGTCTCAATTCTTTTTTGCAGATTTAAAAAGTGACAATGAACATGAAGACTAATGGTTCTATTGCACGATTAAGGTTGTTGCAAGTCATGAGCGTACTCATTTTATTAATTTTATAAATTCCATTATATACATATATCTCATTATAAAGAAAAATGTCATTTAGTATTGTTGAGATTAGAGGACCATGATGCTTAGTCAACAAAAGTCAAAGCATTTAAACAGTCGAAAGTCTAAATAGTTTAGTTTATGTCACAATTGAATAAAGCCGAGAACTTGAGGGACCAATCTTGACAATTAGAAAGATAGTTTGTTGTTTGACAGTTATTTGGTTCTAGGGCTATATATGTTCGTTCTTAGCTTCAATTAGGATAATCTTTTGTAATTCATATTCTTTCATTTCCTTTTCTGTAATCATTAGTTGATCAATAATAAAGATAATCGTTGGCAGTTTGATTTCGATTGTGAATTCTCTTGTTCGTATTTGTAACAATTGGTATCAGAGCCTCGTTGGCACATATCAGAGAAGATAGAGGTGATCAAAAACTGTAACCGGTGAAAGAAGAAAGAAGATGGTGTCCACGAAGTTCGAGTTAGAGAAATTTGATGGCAAGAACGGTTTTAGTCTATGGAGGGTCAAGATGAAGGCTTTTCTTGTACATCAGTGGATCAGTGATGCCTTCAAAGGCGAAGCTAATCATTTATTTGTTGGATGGTAAAGTTAAAATGGTTGTATAAATGTAGCTTCAGAAGGAGATAAAGAAGCTCTTTTGTGGAACAAAAGACTGGGTCACATTAGTAAACAAGGGCTTGTTGAATTGTCAAAACAACAAGTTCTTGGAGACTTGAAAAGTTATGACATTAGTTTTTGTGAGCATTGTTTAATGGGGTAACAAAAGAGGGTAAAATTCAGTAAGGGGAAGCACTTTACCAAAGTAGTTTCGAATTAAATTTATGTTTAAAGAGCCACATGCATCAAATAATATTCGTATCGAACCTGTAGGGAACAACTTCCCAAGTCTTTTTTAATTAGTGCACTAAACTCATTATGCATGGCATTGTACCATTCAGGTGTGGACAAAGCAGTTTGAGGAGTTTTGGGTATGGGAGCTTTAGTGGTTGCGTGAAGGTCAAATAAGTGACGAGATTTAGAGATACCATCCATGGAGTGAGTGACCGTAGGTGGGTGATCAGAAGGATGGGGTACCGAGTTTCACTCGGGTTGATTTGGTTGTGGGTTGAGAGGATGTTGAGTTGGGAGTTTGGGTCGTCTAGAATAGGTTAGAATGGGGTTACCGGCTGGGCTGGGTTAGTAGAGGCCGTAGGTATTGGGCTGTGGGGAGGAGAGCTAGGTTGGGCTATAGAATGAGCCGTTGGGGTTAGGGTCGAAGGTGATGAGGGATGTTGTTGGCTCAATGGTGTGGAGTGGGCAGGAGATGAAGGGTGGGCCGGATTTGAGGTTGTGAATGGATTGGGGGTATTAACGGGTTGCTGGACATGATTCTAGTAAAGTGGATGTAGGGAGGAATGAAGAAAATCATAAGAGGTGGGGTTGGATTGTAGGGGAAGGTTGTAAGGAAAATAGATTCCTCAAAATATACGTGTCTAGACACAAAGATGCTGTGGTAGGTGAGATCAAGGCACTTATATCCATGATGGTTAGGAGGGTAACCAAGGAAAACACAAGGTTTGGAACGGTTTGTAAGCTTGTGAATGGGTGTGGAGGGTAACATAGGGTAACATAAGCAACTGAATACTCGTAAGTGAGAGTAGTCGGGATCGCAGTTATAGAGATGAGTGGTGGGTGAAAGAAAATGTTGAGATTTGTTTGGAAGGATATTAAGAACGTAGGTGGCAACCTCTAGGGCATGGTGCCAGAAATTGGTAGGAAGAGAGGCTTGGGAGAGAAGAGTGCGTACCATATTGTTGATGGTGCGAATTTTGTGCTCTGCTTTCCCGTTTTAGGAGGAGGTGTAAGGGCATGAAAAACGAAACATCATACCAGTTTTATTGCAAAAATTTATGAATTGATTATTTGCATATTCACGCCCGTTGTCACATTGGTATTGTTTTATTTTTCTTTCAAATTGGGTTTGAACTAGATTATAGAAAATAGTGAAGTAAGAGAAGACTTGGGATTTATGGCTAAGAGGAAAATTCCATAAAAAATTAGTCTGATCATCTAGAAATAGAATGTAATATTTGTGGTCACCCATATTAAGAACGGGTGACGTCCATAGGTCATTGTGAATAATGTCAAAGGGAAGTAAAGCAGAATTGACAGAATCACGAAGAGGTAATTTAATACTTTTACCAAACACACAAGGTTCACAAGAAGTTTTATGACTTTTATGGAAGTCAATACAAGAACTAGACTTTAAATCTTGTAATAAGTTTATTCCAGGATGCCCTAGACGTTGGTGCCAGATATCTTGAGTGACAGCAGCAAAACTAGAGTGAGATGGCTTGTTGTAAAGGATTGAAGTGGTGAGCGGGTATAAGTCCCCATGCTATTGCATCATAGGATATGTGCCCGTGTCATTCATAACAAAGCCAAAAGGGTCAAATTCAAAGAAATAAGATTGTCGGTTGTTAGGCGACGGACATAGATTAGGTTTTTAATAAGATTCGGGCCGAGGAGTGCTAGGATAAGAACATGGTGGCTAGCCCATCATAAACTGGCCCATTAGGCCGCCCAAGGATTCTAAGCCCAATTTTGCATGATGATGTTGGAGGCATTAGAGGGGTTGGAACGAGTGTCGCGTCAAGAGGAGCTCTGGCCCCTGCCTCGACAACGCTGTTGTCGACCAGAAGCAGAGAAGGTCGACGTTCGGTTGCGGTTTCCGATGCGATTGTCAAGCGGTGTAGTAGGGGTGTCATTGTGGGGGCGGCTGCAAGTGGTTGTCAGAGCAGTGTTGGAGGCAGCAGCAATAGCAACACTTGATGATTTTTCTTTCATTCCTCCATGGTGAGCCGGGAACGAGCCTTAGTGAACTCGGGTAAGGGATCCCTATTTTGGAGGATGGTAGAAATTCCGTCATATTGCTCGGTGAGTCCGGTGAGAAGCTGCAAAACCATTTGGTCATTATCCATCGGGCAGCCAACACTATTAAGTTGGTCTACAAGAAGTTTGACCTCGCGACATTAGGCAGCCAAGATTCAAGATGTCTTTCTCATTGATAATCATGAACCTTAAATAATACAATGAAGATATCCTAAAGATGGACACATATTAATGTATAATTATTTACAAATCATTGCCATGTATAACATATACAATCATGGCTAATTATACGCTATTAGTGTTCAACACGATCCTCAGCCACATCAATTCTACTTCTACCCTTTTCTTATATTTTTTTTCATTTATTTCTGTTGTATTCGTTTTATAATTTACCGCTTCATTTCCTTTTTATATTGTAATCATAATAAAGGTGTTTTTAATTTATTTAAATGCAACCTAATCTGCAATTGCAATTAGGGTATGTTTGGCAAAACTAGCTGGTGGCTGGTGGTTGGAAGCTGATAGCAGGTGGCTGGAAGCTGGTAGCTGTAGCTTTTTATATATATTTTGGTGTTTGGCAGAGTAGCTGGAGCTTTTAATAAAATGTATAAAATGACCAAAATGGACATAATTAAAAGCTTGTAAGGAAGGTTTTTATTTTTTACTTATGGTAGAATGGGTATTTGTGTCATTTACTCATTAAAATCTTGTAGCTAGTAGGAGCTTTTTCTTAAACGCTAGTACTAGTAGCTTTTCAATATAGAGTTTTTTCTCCTAACCTAAAAGCTTCAAGCTCCTTCAACCAAACATACCGTTAGTCAGATCCTTGTTAAGAGAGCAGTATGTGTTTATGAGCATAAACACATGCATTATGCATACTAGTAGGAAACCCGCGCGATGCAGCATAGTGACACTTTATATTGCGGTATTTATTTCAAATTCGTATGATATTTGTTGTAGCATCATTGCGGTGGATGTACGTTATAAGCATTACACATGTCTAGTTACTAAAAAGATTTTATATTTAAATTATAAAGTACTTCAAAAAACATTTGATAAAATAAAGTAACATACAAAAGGAAAAAATGAGTATTAATAAATATAAAAAGTTGAAGACTACAAGCTCAAGTGTGAACTACTTGAATCATGAGATCAATTTAGTCCTACGCTTTTCAAATCGGCATGATCTCATCTATATTGTCTGCCCACCATTCGTCATTAAGAGCGATGCCTTGAATTTCTTGTATATCTTCATGTTTGATTATTATATCTTTTGGTGAGGATGAGTTTCCTCCATCTTCTCCTATCTGCAATATTATCAAATACGTCTTCTTTATCATTTTGATCAGAACTGTCTAGATCAATAACTTGACTTTGTTTCCATTCAGAGAGTCTCTAGGATGTCTTTCTATTAGTTTCATGCATCTGATCCTTAAAATGATTTAAAAATATTTAATACACAAGTTAATAAAAGATGAGATAAATATTGATATTACCTCTTCACTAAATTCACGTTGAAGATCAGAATTGTAGGTGCTAGATGTTGGACCATAGCAAATAATCTCAACACTATCATCACCATTATCCTGCAATAAAACACATACAATATACTACGTAAAATAACAACCCTCTTAATATTAAAAAGTAAACATTAATAAATACAACCTTAGACGCTACTTTAGATGCCTGTATGGCTATTTGTTTGTTCATATACGTATGTTTTTCATCAAAATGAATCCGTAAAACCAAGAAGTTAACATTTACATGACTAAAATATGTATAAAAAGGAATAATTAGTAAAATGAGACGAAGGAAAACCAACAACTAACAATGAACCAACCTTAGAAGTTTCAACCTTTGAATTCATATTTAGATTTAGATACATGCCTAAGTATTTTAGCAAGTGAAATAGGTATGCATTATTATGTATTTATAGGATAAACTATAGTAGGTTAAAATATGGTTTAAATTTTAAAACTTATGAATCTCTCACCCCTTTAGATAAGGAAATTTTGTTTATATTTGACTAACGTGTAAAAAAATTATTATGTTTTTTTTTTTGTAAATACCGAATTTAGTGCTTTTATCTGTTTATTAAACTTGGATAAAAGAACCTATTCAAATTAGAGAGTTTTGTTGTTATTAACATAGATGTTAATATCTGGATATATAATATGCATTAGTTACTTTCTGCTAAATTGATGCAACCGAGGTTTTTCAAAGAAATTTACCTACAATTAATATCTAATATGCATTACATTATCTAAACTTAATTATTTTAAAGTTTTATATATTTAGCTAATTATGTATATTTAATAGTTTAAGCAGATTTGTTATAGTTAATTATATTTATGTGTATACCTATTAATATATGCATGCATACCCATATACATATGCACATACTGCTAATTTTGATTATTTAAACATGGTACTACAATTGAAACTATCAGTAACACATGTGAAAAAGCATTCTTAGAGCCCATGGTTACGTTGTAGTATTGTTACCGTGTGACAAAAATCAAGGATGAACCATAACGTTTAACAACATAATAATATTTTAAGAATCACCAGAGTTGGTCTCTAGATTTCGAGTACTCTGTTTAGTTTTTGAATCATTGCATTTGATCGATGTGAATTTTTCATTATTGGGTGGAACATTATTTAGAACCAAATTCACTTTTATGATGTTGAGTTTTACTTGGTCATGAAATGGTGTTATGATTCAACATCCGTATTAACAATAAACATGCCTGAGTTCTTTAATTGCGTCCAAATTATGTTGATCTGTAATCCAAATTTCACCTATATTTCAATTTTTAATTTAACGTCTATTCAAGCTTTATAATATTTTCTCCTAAAACAACATGTCAGGTGCTTTATGTTTACTTCTGCATTAATGGAATCTACCTGAAGGGATAGGGAGCCGAAATTCATCACTTGTACTCAAGAGCTAGATTAGCAATATTCTGGTAAACACTTTGTATTCTCCAAAGTAATAAACAACCGCTCATGACAGTGGACGTAGGTCATTAACGACCGAACCACTTACATTCTCGTGTTCTTACTTTCTACACGCACACACTCTTTCTTACTCCACGGTTCGGGTTTAACTAACGGTGTGGGTAAAGGATAACTTTTGGGTGAACAAAAGTATTTAACCACTCGGGGTATAGTCTTAACCCCCGGGATACTTATTGTTTCTTCAGTACCTTAAAACAATAGTAGTTACATATTTTAAAGTTTTAGCTATAAATTATTTCGTTGAGGTGAAATTTGGATTCTTTTAGTTAATTAATAAATATTCGTTTCTTTTAGATTCTTTCGGTTAAACATGCGATGCAATAATCACTTGTACATAACGCATTTCTTTCTTGTACATTTCAATCTAGATGTCGATATTGATTAATAAAAACATCGAAACGTCGACAAAAATGAGTAGGTCGTCACGGTATTTTTGAATGTTTTTAGAACATAATATTTTAAATAAAAGAATTAAATTTTTGTAGAGGATATGACAAAAATGTAACTACTAACTAAAAATGAGGGAATTAAAGTAACTAAAATGAGGTACTAAAGTGTAGAAGTGTTTGAATGACTAATTTACCCCCATTTTAGGGTTGTTAATGAAAATAAATTTCTTAACGTGTAGGTATCTTAAACTAACCCTCCCTCATGCATTATAATATAGTATAAATAATCAGCTTATTACTAAAAACTTGTATTTTCAATGTACTGAATACTGATTATAGTCACTTCAAAATTAAGGGGTTGTTTGATAGCCTCTTAATGACCATTCAGAGGCTACCTCTTAATTGTCCATAACCTCTGAATGGTTAAGAGGCAATCATTAACCAAAGATTTATAAAGTAGAATCTACCTAAGATATGTATAAACCTAAAGTGCCACTCGTTAGAAAAAATGAACATTGCCTAAATCGACCATAGAGGTGAGCATTATCCAAATCGACCCACTTGTAGAAAAACTTTTGGGGAGCACATTTTATCCTATTCAACACACCTGGAAAGGTAAACATTGCCCAAGTTGACCCGTTAAAGACAAGGAACACTAACAAATTAACCTATCTATAAGTAAAAGGAACATTAGTCAAATCAATCCACTGAAAACAAACTATTAGCGATATTAAGCTTTACCCAAATCGACAAATCTATAAGTAACCAAACATGGATCCACTAAGAACACAATTTAAGCAGCTATTACCCTATTTGACTCATTTGAAAAGATGAATATTACCAAAATTGACTTGTTTTTAGAAAATTACATTACCTAAATTGACCCGTTTTTAAGAAAGTACATTACCTAAATTGACCCGTGTGTATAAGTAAAAGGAACATTACTCAAATCAACTTACTAATTGCTTTTTAAACATCATCCTAATAACTTCCACCAACATGCGCTTCATGACCAATCCAATAATTGCTTCCAGGGGCGGATCTAGTTTATGGGGAGGGGGTGCGGACGTTGCGGCTCAACTTCGCGCGCGTAGTGGAAAATTAGTGGAAAATTTGTTTTTTTTACGAAATTTGAAAAACGTTGCTGCTAAAATGAAAAAATTGAAAAACGTTACTACTGAAAAATGTTTCTAGATCCGCCACTGATTGCTTCCATCATGATCATCAAGCTTACACATTCATACGATATGTTTATTCAGTAGCGAATCCATCTGTAGCATTTATGATATGATCGATTTGGATGAATTTTTATAAATACTGTGTTGTTTTTTGGTATTGTACATGAAGAAAAAGTTGGTTTTCCTCTATTTTATTTTATAGGGATATCATATATGTCCATTTAAGTATTTAACAATCGTTCCACATTTGACACTGCAGCTACAATAAGTATGTGCATATCTCTTTCTTTAATCTATGTCTTTGCGTTGTCTAAATATAAAGGTAAGCTGCAGCACATGTTAATGCCCAATATGTGCAAGAAGGCAACACAGATGAAGTAACATACAAAAGCAACAAAACTCATATACCATCAGTAAACTCATTCTCTGAAAGCTTTTTCTCCAAAACACAATTGAACATCTTCGCAATATTACCGTCACCCGGACTCAAGCGCCGATGAGTTCACCAAACCGCCGTAAAATCGTTTTAACTATGTCTTTGATATATACGGGTCATTGGACTTTTAACTCAGTTAATTTTAGATGATTAGAATATATTGAACACTTATACTAAGCTATACAAATGGTTCATGTTATACACACAAACACACATTGGCGGAGCTTCCCCCCCCCCCCCCCCCCCCAGCAATTTTTCGCTTCGTAGTGTGAATTTTAATGAAAACTTCCAAAAAAAAGTTAAATGTATTGAGTCTGGCCCCAAACTTTTCCATTCAAGATCCGCCAATGTACATTAAAAAGGTATGCACTTTTTTCAAGGTTTTGCCATATTCTAACGTGTTTAATCTTTTAAACTAACTAACGTTAAACATTATCTTACAATTATTATACACAAATTTCCTATCAAAAGTTAATTGTTAGAAGAAAAATTTGGTGTGGATTCAAATTGCATGCACTTAAGGTTTTGCCATATTCTAATGTGTTTAGTCTTTTAAACTAACTAACGTTAAACATTATCTTACAATTATTATACACAACTTTCCTATCAAAAGTTAATTGTTAGAAGAAAAATTGGTGTGGATTCAAATTCTTAGAGGTTTAAAACTTAAAAGTATGTGTTATTTATGTGGAAACAAATTATAATAAATTTAAAAAAAGATGAAAATAGTTACCATTTTGTTATTTCTTGTGTTTATATTTCAAGATACAAAGCTTCACAAGAGTCATATAAGGAAGCAACATAGTTAAGTTTAAAATTACCCAACTCCAACCGGTTTCCAAACTACTCCCGCATTTTACAAAGTCACGCCTTTATCAATGCCTTACGGTTTCAACTAATATTTGAACTAAAATACCATCTTTCTTTCTCCACATGGCCGGTTTTTATTCAAGCATTAAAATCTATTGATTTTGAACATGAATCCTTCCCAACTTATCAAGATTTCCTGTTTCTTCCTTTGTTTGCTATCTTCTTCCCAACTCTTCGGTTTTTCCTCGACAGACTTGTTTTTGAGGTAATTATTTTCTTATCCCATCAGCTATTAACTCGTTGTTTAATCGAATTGGCTACCCAGAGTAGCGCAAAATTTTAAAAAGTTACACCATATATTCATGTGTCAAGCAAACTCCTCGAATATGTTTACATGACAAAACTGGAAAAAAAAAACGAGTCGGCTCCTTTGACTAGTAGACTCAATTAGCGGACTCCCTAGAAACCAAACAAGTTCAAAATCCTCGTAGAAACGCTTAAGATTTTTTCTAAAACTGCTAGAAAAAAAAAAAGGAAATATCACTGAGTTTTAGGGAATATCCAGACGAGGAGTTTGTTGCACTTCTAGGCCAAGAGTAATCAATGTAGTTCCTCTTAATAGGTACCTATATTCATATCAAATTTAAAGTTGAAAAGTAGCATGCTCGACTTGAAAATGTCTGTTTAACACTATATCATAACGCATATGTGAATTTACATGTTGCAGCATATAGGAAGGCGTTTAATATACAACAAACGGCTGACAATAGGGACAAATGAAAGAAACAAAAGGATAATCAAATTTAAGGAATCAGCCTGGAAATTTGTATATTATCTTTCAGCAGAAATCCTAACCTTGGCGGTAACTTATAATGAGCCGTGGTTCAGTAAAACATCCAACTTTTGGAACGGTCCTGGCAATCAAAGATGGCCCGACCAGAAAATGAAGTACTATATATATTTGTTTATATATCCAGAGTTTCATACTTTTACATACTGGATTGATTGAGAGTCGGGGGTCTCATTGGGAGAGCGGGAGCATCCTTTCTATGTCCTGAGATAGAGAAAAGGTTTGCAAGCATCTCACTCTCACCAGACGTCGAGACCCTACTCTAAGAGTGTGGTTTTTATGTTTACTTTTATTGTAGTGATTCTTTATTCAGGGTTCAATTTGATTTCTAGGTTAAAATTAAAAGCCGTGTACATGTATATTGATGGATTCTACACATACTCAATATTTGCTTTGATTTTCTGGGAAACTAGACGATCAGATTTTGGCGTGTCAATGGGTCATCATGTTGCATCGGTCATTCTTATTACAATGTCCTATATATGCAGGTGGGTACTTTCTTGTACACGATAATTCGATGATGTTACGTGATCACTATGTGATAATTAATTGTTCAAAAAGGGGTAGCGGCGAAGATTGTTACTCGTCTACCTCTCATTTTCCTATAATTTGTTATGGTTTCCTTTTAATGAATAATATTGTCTTAATTCGAAAATTTCCCAAGTGCAGGTTTGCTCGTGTTGGGTCGGTTGTTTTAGCTCTTCATGATGGTAGTGATGTATTTCTTGAAGTAGGGAAGATGTCTAAATACTGTGGTTTTGAAGGGCTTGCAAGTTTTTCATTCAAATTGTTTGTATTTTCATGGGTAGTGCTTCGTCTTATTTGTTTCCCATTCTGGATCCTATGGAGTACAAGGTCAGAATATATATAATGCTAACCTTCTTTATAAGTTTAAAGTTTGGTTATTTATTTCAAAATTTAAATTCTTTTGGTGATTTTTTTTTATTACCAAGTATACATGTATTTAAGCATATTTTTCTTTTTATGGTGTAGTTATGAAGTTCTTCAAACTTGGGATCTAGAGAAGCACGCTCCAGAATTGCCAATCTACTATTACATTTTTAACACTTTGCTTTTTTGCTTGCTTGTTCTTCACACCTATTGGTGGGTGCTAATGTACAGGATGCTTGTTAAACAAATCCAAGATAGAGGCAAACTCAGTGACGACGTTCGTTCTGGTGAGTTATTTTTGTTCTTATACACACGCAGTTGCAAGCACAAACCATCATCATTATTACTATTATTATTATTATGGTAATATATTTTATCTAGTATATATTCATTATTTCTTATGCTTCTGTTCTATTCCATGTTAAATGCAACTTTGTATATGGTTAATGTGTTAAGCAGGATTTTTAGTGCTCTCCATGTTATAGTCCTTAAATAACTGATTTGATAATCAACATTTTAATTATTTGTATTTAGTAATTAGTACAATGCAACTTTTTGGTTAATGTATATAGTTTCTTTTCTCTTCCTTATTTAACTAGGTCTCAATTCTTTTTGCAGATTCTGAAAGTGATAATGAACATGAAGATTGATGGTTCTATTGCACAATCAAGGTAGTTGCAAGTCATGAGTGTACTCATTTTATGAATTTTGTAAATTTCATTATATACATAAACCATCATCCAGCAAATGCCATGTGGATTTAACGACCAACCATGTAGGATGCATGACGCCTGAGCGGGAAACTGTGGAACGAAGACAGCTTCACGAGGCAATTATAGTCAACTTTTTTTTTGAAAATCGGCTCTGCTAGTTGAGCCTTGAATATTTTACATTTTGTTATTTATATTCGGGAAAATTTCAAATTCTATAAAAGCCCAAATATCCATGATATTATGTGCCAAAAGCGGCGACTAAGCCGCAACGGTTTCATCCGACCAAGCTTATTTGGAGAATTTGTATTGGTCCGTTTAGTTTTGCAAAGGCTAAAACGGAATACATCTACTTTGGGAATAGTCTGATTGATTTTGTCTATTTTTCTGTTGAATTCTCGATTTGCAAACAAATAAAATTACCGAATTACCTAGACTAAAGGATATGTCTCTCAATTTAAAAGATTTTGGATTCACTAATGCCTATGGTGATAACTTTGGTAAAAACAAATATGTACCCTATATTAGTACCGAATCCATGAAAAATAAGTATTAGAAAAGCTGGTCTTTTGTTAAATATTGGTATCAAAATTTGATGATGTTCTATTAGAGTATACGGAGTGGGGTGTGTGTGTGGGTGGGGGGGGGTGGGGGGGGGGGGGGGGGGTTGGCGTGGAAGCTTTTCAAGCCCCTTTACACCGCCCCACCTAGGCGTAGAAGGGGGGAAGTCCCTTGAGCGGGGAAAGGTTCATGGGCATGGGGTAAGGGTGGAGTGTTGTTGGAGGCTTGTGATTGGCCACATTTTTTTAACTAAATAATATTATCCCCCCCCCCCTCCTTCCACTCCCCACAATTTTCACATTTCAAACACGGGTCCCGCAAGTGCCACATGGCGCTTCATGCCCCTCCCCCCCCCCCCACTCCGTGTAGTCTTATCATATGGTTTTGTTCTTAATCAACCTCGTATTAAAATAAAAAAAAACAAAAAAAAAATACGTACACTGCCAGTATCGATGTTGTTCCGACGATACCGGGTCGGTTCGATTCAATAAAAAGATATGTGCATTACTAATGTTGCGATCTGCCTAACGCAGGTCGTGGTGTCCTCCTACGTTGCAAACGTAGAAGAAGGTTCAAGATAATATTGTTTTGGAGTGTTAGAATTCTGGCTTGAGTGAGACTCAAAGCCAGAAATAGAAATGAGGATCTAAACTCGAGTTGTGTGTGAAAGAGATATTCTCCTCACGTGTGTAGACCAAGAATAGAAGATTGGGTGTAAGAAAGAATAATCAGGTGTGATCAAATCTGTTGTGATGCATTAGATTATATAGAGAACGCATCTTCTAATTTAGGCAATGATATTATCTTGAAACATGGTGCAACAAAAGGACAAACCACTTTAAGCCAATGGTGGCTTTGGACCTGCGGTCCGAGTAGTGCAGCGACTCAATCGACAGCTGCTTGTGCTGACTGAGGAAAAGATGACAAGACAGGTCATCTTTTAACCTGTGATGCTCCGTCCTTTGAACCTTCGTAGCTTTCAACCCTTTAAGCATAGTTTTATGATACTTATTATTCTTTTTGCTTTAAACTACCCACGTCATCAGCCCCCAAGTCAGAAGCCTTTGTGGCTATTAGGTTAAACAATGATAATTGTTATTGATTGTGTTAATTATGATTACAATGATAGGCTCTATATATAGAGCAAGATATTACAATTCAGTACCTTCTAATATAACTAAGATAATATAATGAAACTAAACTAATATATCTAACATTCCCCCGCAAGTTGAGGGCGGGGAACGACCTGCAACTTGGACCGCAAAAACATAAAGCGTTCTGAAGCTAGAGGTTTAGTAAACACATCAGCGATTTGGTCACTAGTAGAGATAAACTTGACATTTAAATCACCCTTAGCTACTTGTTCACGAACAAAATGGTAGTCCACTTCAACATGTTTCGTGCGAGCGTGAAAGACCGGGTTAGCTGAAAGATAAGTGGCTCCCAAGTTATCACACTAGAGAGTAGGCGAATAATTCTTGACAATACCAAGTTCACGAAGAAGAGCTTTTAACCAGATTAATTCTGCCACGGTATCGGCTAGGGCTTTGTACTCAGATTCCGTAGACGAGCGAGAGACTGTTCGTTGTTTACGTGCTATCCAAGAGACAAGATTCGATCCAAGATAGACAGCAAAACCCCCCGTGGATCGACGGTCAACCGGGCAGCCAGCCCAGTCAGAGTCCGAATATGCCTGGATAGAGTTGGCCCAGTGAGCGTCCGTAAAGGCATGGAGAACCGAACCCGAGTTATGACGGATGCGGAGGCCCAGATCAGTGGTACCTTTCAAGTACCGTAGTATGCGCTTAACTGCTGCCCAATGGTTTTCGGTGGGAGCATGCATGAATTGACAAACCTTGTTAACAGAGAAGGCAATATCCGGACGGGTCAACGTGGCATACTGTAGAGCGCCCACAATCTGACGATATTTAGTTGGATCAGATAATAAAGGGCTGTCATCAGGCAGGAGAACATGGGAGGTGCTCATTGGCGAAGTCACAGGCTTACAATCAGAGAGGCCAGACCGATGTAATGTGTCCCAGATGTATTTCTTTTGAGATAAAATCAGATCCAGTCCATTGCGCACGACTTCAATACCCAAGAAATAATGAAGGGAGCCAAGGTCCTTTATTGCAAAAGAGGAACTGAGACTTTTGATAATGTGATCGACTGCCTGGTTGTTGTTCCCTGTAATGATAATATCATCCACATAGACCAAAACATAAACCATAGTGCCTCGAGAGTTGAGAATAAACAAGGATGGATCCGTTTTGGAGCCACGAAAACCAAGTTGTTGAAGTGCCGTTGATAGCCGAGTGAACCAGGCTCGAGGAGCTTGCTTAAGCCCGTACAGAGACTTGTGCAGAAGGCAGACATGATGTGGTCTGGTTGGGTCGACAAAGCCCGGTGGTTGTTTCATGTAAACAGTTTCTTGAAGATCACCATGTAAAAAGGCATTTTGAACATCCAATTGCCGTAAAGGCCACTTATGCGTGACAGCCAGTGATAGAACAACACGAATAGTCGTAGCTTTCACGACGGGGCTAAAAGTCTCATGATAGTCAACCCCAGCCTGTTGGTGGAAACCCTTTGCTACAAGACGAGCTTTATATCGTGTAACATTGCCTTGCGCGTCCCGTTTTAACCTGTACACTCACTTGCAATCAACTAAATTAGAATTGTTAGCATAGGGAACCAATGACCAAGTGCCGTTTTTATGAAGTGCATCAAACTCTTCGTGCATGGCACGGCGCCATCTAGTGACTTGTTTGCGACGGTAAAAGAGGTGGGTTCGGTGAGTTGATCAGGAGAAGTAGTGGTGTAAAAGGCGGATGGTTTATAGTGATTGGGACGTTTCGGGTTTGGACGTAAATAGGCTGGACGCTGTCGAGCCGGAGGCTCAACAGGAGTAGGATCGGGTGGTGTGGCTGGAGTGGGCTGAGGGGCGGTGGTGGGTTCAGTGTTAGTGGCTGGATTTGGGCCGGTAGTATTAGGTGGGCTGGAAGGGCCGGTGGGTTGGTTGGAGTAGGCGGGGAGGGATTGGGAGGTGAAGAAGGTTCAGATGAGAAACAGTTTGGGGGTGGATCGGGAAAAATGGACATATAAGTGGGCTGAGATGGTGCGGGTGGTGGAGGGGTTCGAAAGGGAAGAACATGCTCATTGAAGCGAACATGACGTGCAATATAAACACGTTCGGTGACCGGGTCGAAGCACCGGTAACCGTGATGATCCGGACTATAGCCGAGGAAGACACACGGAGTGGAGCGGAAGTCAATTTTGTGACGGTTATAGGGCCGAAGGTATGGGAAGCATTGGCAACCGAAGACCCGAAGGAAGGTGTAGTCCGGTTTGCGGTTAAAAAGGTGTTGGTAGGGAGATTTGTTGGAAGATACCCGAGATGGGAGACGGTTAATAAGGTAAGTGGCTGTGTCAAAAGCAAACCGCCAAAAACGTTGTGGAAGGTTGGAATGAGCAAGTAGGGTAAGCCCAGTTTCCACAACATGTCGATTACGGCGTTCAACGATGCCGTTTTGCTCACTGGTGTGAGGGCAAGATCGACGGTGAATAATGCCAAGTGAGGTAAAAAATTGGGATAGGTTGCGAAACTCCCCACCCCAATCTGTTTGAACACGTTTTAACTTGGTATTAAATTGGCGTTCAGCCATGGTAACAAAGGTTTTAAAGGCATGGTAGGCATCAGATTTATGTGCTAGCGGATAGAACCACATGTAACGAGAATGATGATCAACACACAACATAAAAAAGCGGTAACCATCAAGAGATAAAGCGGGAGAAGGACCCCAAATATCACAATAAACCAAATCCAAAACATTATTACTATGAAAATTAGAGTACTTTAAAGATAGTTTGGACGATTTGCCCATTTGACAAGAAACACATAAACAAGACGATAGTTTGTGGAAATAGGTAAAGAACAACTAGAAACAATAGACTGAAAAACACGACTATGCGGGTGTCCAAGCCGATGATGCCAGATGGTTGAGGATTCCTTGGTTGCGGTAAAGGCGACCTTAGGAATAGGCTTGAACTGAGGTAGACGAAGAGAGTAGAGACCATTTTCACTTGGACCCTGGAGCAGGATAGTGCGTGTAGACTCGTCCTTCACAACAAAAAAGGAAGAGTGAAATTCAAAGAAAACATCGTTGTCAGAACAAAATTTTTGTACAGAAAGAAGGTTTGTTTAAGGGCAGGAACATGTAAAATGTTAGAAAGATTGAGTGTTTTATGAGGTGTGTAAATTTTGGATGAACCGATATGAAAGATAGGGAGAGGTGTACCGTCGCCAACAAGTAAAGAGTCAGTACCTTGATATGCCTCAGAGTTGTCAAGACTAGATAAATCCGGACCAGCATGATCATTCGCCCCAGTCTCAGGTTTCCAAGTCATCTGATATTGTGAGCCAGAGTCCGAAAAAGCAGCAAAATTGGCCTGAGGAGGCTGCCGAGAGGAACCGGACTGATTGGGGCATTGGGATGGTAAATGACCAATGCCACACCTGTTACAATGACCGAAGACGGTGTTTTGAGTAGAGGCCCAAGAAAATTGCTGGCGAGTGGAACCAGTGGAATCATTGTTCCGATAATTATTGGGATTTCCACGGGAGTTACCACGAGTGCTGCCCCGGCGATTACCACGGTTGTTATTAGAAGATCTTGGGTAAAGTATGCTTGTGGTGGTTGGGTTGGCTGATTGGTGGATGGTAGAGGGTTTAGTTGGTAACCAAGTTGAGAGGCTAAGAGTTGAAGGGTTTGAAGTTGGGATTGGATGTTTGTAAGGTTAGGAGACTGAGAGGTAGAAGTAGTGTTATAGGCCTGTGGAACCGTGGATGGGGATGGGTCAAGGGTTTTATGGATCATATAATCATGATCAGTCAAGAGGCCATGCAACTCGTGAAACTGAACGGTGGAGAGCGAGCCAAAAGATTACCTTTCAAACCATTGTATTCCTCTCGTAGACCAGAGATTGCAAGCATAACCAGATCCTTATCCTTCATGGGTTCACCGATGTTTGCAAGAGCCGTTGCATATTCCTGAGCACGACTTAAATAATCAGCCGGCTTTTCATCGCCTTTCATGGTGAGTTTGAGTAGTTGAGTTTTAAGAGTATATTCATGAGATGCGGTTTGGGGGGCATACGCACGTTCCAGAGATAACCAGACATCTCTGGATGTAGTGCCCTGAATATGCTGAAACGAGGCTTCTGAAACAGTAGAGATAATAAGCATGCGAACGTGGGCATCGTTTGCAATCCAACGGGGATAGTTTGGGTTGTCAGCAGCCGCAGCCTCTGCGGAGACTTTGGGTGAGGGACAAGCGATGGTACCATCAACATAGCCAAAGAGAGAGTTGGAGACAAGGAACGGTTGAACCATTGCCTTCCAGTGGCCATAATTTTTGGGTGATAGGGTGAAGTCAAATCGATGAGAATTGTGATTTGTCTTTTCTTGGGTAGTAAAAAGAGCAAGGGTGGCCATGATGAGGGATGCGACTGAAAAGAGGGATATGAGAGGGATAAAGAAGCAGGTCGGAGGCTGCTGTGGGCTGCAATAGGCCGGAGATACGCGACGGCAGTTAGGGTTTGCGAAAAAAATTTTTGGACGGCAGGTTAGCCTAGCTGTGATACCATATTAGGTTAAACAATGATAATTGTTATTGATTGTGTTAATTATGATTACAATGATAGGCTCTATATATAGAGCAAGATATTACAATTCAGTACCTTCTAATATAACTAAGATAATATAATGAAACTAAACTAATATATCTAACAGTGGCGTAGCTAGAAAGCTTCTGACTGTTTGCTTGTTTTTTGCATTGGCTTGAAAGGTTCAAAGGTTGGTAGGTTTTGGGCGGTTATTATCTCTGAATTTGAATTGTGATTAGACTGGTGATGGGACAGGTGTCAGCCGTGCAACCTTGGTATTAATGCAAGGCATCATTGCTTTTTTACTATTATTATAACCGTTATTTTTGTGGTTTTAATATTTTTTCACACATCAAAAAATCACTTTACTCTTTTTCTTCTTCAACGATCCTCTCCAATTCTTCTTAGGGTTTCCATTCGCGATCAAGCAGGTTAGTCTTTTTTCTTTATTTTTCTTGTCCCTGATCATCCTTCCAAGCATTATGGGTGCTAAGAAGGATATGGCCGTTACCTTTTCTTCCCTTACACAAAAGGAAGTTGAGGCATTTTGTTCTGAATGGGACATCGATCTGTCTTTTAATCATGTCGCTCCTGGTGAAAAGGATCCTGTTTCTCGTTGTCCACCTGGTTCGATTGCTTTATATTGTCGTCATTTTGAATTTTCAAACCTTCGTCACCCGTTTTCTATTTTCTTGTTAAATGTGCTTGAGTACTATAGGGTTTCTTTGGGTCAAATCCATCCACATGGGGTTGGACGTGTATTGCACTTTGAAATTCTGTGTAGAGCCTTGGAGTATGATCCCATCCTTCTTATGTTCAGGCGGTTCTTTCGTCTTGCAAAGAATGGTGATTGGTATACATTTGAAGGGTCTCAGATAAGAAGAATTCAAGGCAAATCCTTAATGTATGGTTGGTAACAAACCCATATAACAATCCTAGATAGAAGATTAATAACAAATTCAAATTGAATGAAAATGGTTCTGAGTTCTTGATATGAACCCAAATCGGGATCAGAATGGGTTGGGCTGACCCATGGGTCAGGACAGACCCGGTTGTGGCTCAGAGGGGGGGAAATGCTGAAAAGGAGGGAAAATGTTTTGAAAATTCAGGAGGTGGGGGTGATCCTAGTAATCAGGAAGTGGGTAAAACTGCCGGTTAGATTTAGAGCCTTCGTATCCACATCTTGTTTGGTTTTGTAGGTGTCTTGGATATTTTATTTGTATAGTGATCTCTGATCATATGTTAGGAGACTAGCCCCTCTCAAATCAGGCCGACTATCTTGTTTGTTCTTATCTTAATTAAATCAGAATTTTAGTTTCTATCCAGTATTGGCATTACCGGATTTCAAGAAATCTTTGTACTACAAGCTGAAACACCGCTTCACCGCCTCTCAAAAAGATTAGCACCTTTTTGACCAAAAGGAACACCACCATAATAGTGCATGCAGTATTTTGGTTATATAAACTGCTCAGGTATGATTATGAAATCTTGTGGGTGGAAAACTTGGTGGCTAATGCAGTATCAGGGGTACAAGGTTCCATCTTGTGCAGCATAACAGTGTCTACCTCTGATCCTATATATGCTCGTTGGCAAACTAGCATTCATCTTAAAGTAGTGTTACAGCAGCTTAACCAATGTATGGCTATTCCTGGTTATCATTGGGATTGGGAAGTTTTTGACTAAGCAATTAAGCATAAGTGGGAAAAAAGAGAATGACCTGCAGGACATCATTAAGCTATGCATAACTTGCCTATGGGGGCTCACTCATGGGTCCAGTGCTACAATGCAAAGGTTCAAAAGTTAACAAAGCAAGTAAGACAGCTCTTTACGTGAATGTGATGTGCGTCTAAAGGCTAAGAATGAACACGTGGCTCTACTTGGTTTATTATGTGAGTCAATAGCCTACATACACCCAATCAACCTCAAACTACTAGACAAGTTGAAATATGTGTCTAAGAGTTCTAGTAAGGGGATTCCATGTCACGAATCTTGAATAACAAGGCTGTCAAAAAAACTAAAATTAGAGAGATAGGGGGACTAAACATCACACAACTCAGTAAACTATATAGAACCGTTAAACCACCCTATAGAATTGTCAAAGCATCACAAAACTCAATAAACTATAAAAAAAAAACGAATAAAGAAAAATGGTTGAGAGCACATGTAACCTGGTAACCTCATTACGTAAAAAGGTCAAAATTAAAGAAATACAAGAATTCAAAAACAAAAATCTTGGAAAACTACGTAGATGTAAATCTCATAAAAAAAGAAAGATGAAACATTAAAAACAAAGCCACGAAGCGAAGTACATAAATATAAAAAAGCAACAAAAAAACAGCCTACATACACCCAAATACCCAATCAGTCGCGAAGTACAAGCCTCAAAATACAAAACAGGTTGAAATGGGTTTTAAAGTGCTAAAGCCATTACAACTTCTCTTGCAAAAAAGCCATTAAAAAGTGGTCAATTGGTAAAACGTTCAAATGAAAATCTTAAAAGAAGAAAGATTAAACACTAAAAGTAACAAAAAAAAGAAGTTAAGATCATTGGAAAATAGAATACCAACAGAAACAACTTCATCAAGAAAGAAATCCACACTACAACTAGAACCTACATACACCCCACCAACAGCAAAGTACAAGCCTCAAAGTACAAGCCATGTTAAAATGGGGTTTTAGGCGTTGTAGTGACGTGATTACATGTTCTCGAATATGAGTTGAGTCTTGCAAAACGCCATATAAAATGGTCAAACCATAAAATAGAAGATATGCACACCAAATCAACTACAATGTACAAGCCTCAAAGAACATGTTGAACTGAGTTTTTAGGTGGTGTAGTAACAAGATTAGAAGTTCTCAACTTGAGTTCACTCTTGCAAAACATCATTAAAAAAGTAAGAAAAGTGTTCTGATAAAAATCTCATAAAAAAGAACATAAAACATTAATAACAAAAAAAAATCAAAGTCATTAGAAAATACAGAAACAACTTTATCAAAGAAAGTAATCCACACTACAACAAAAACCTACATACACCCAATCAACCGCAAAGTACAAGCCTCAAAGTACAAAACGTGTTGAAATGGGTTTTTAGGTGTTATAGTGACGGTATTAATGTTCTCGAATACGAGTTGAGTCTTGCAAAACCCCATACAAAATTGTCAAACCATAAGATAGAAGATTACGAGAAAGAACACTTTATCAAGAAAGCAATACATGCTACAATAACAACCTATGTACACAAAATCAACAGCAATGTACAAGCCTCAACCAGATTAAACTTCTCAAATGTGAGTTCTCTCTTGCAAAACATCATTAAGAAACTTGGTAAAATATTCGAATGAAAATCTCATAATAATTAGAAAAAATAGAATCTCAACAGAAACAACTTTAACAGGAAAGCAATCCACATTACAAAAAAACCTACATACACCCAACCAACCGCAAAGTACAAGCCTCAAAGTACAAAACTTGTTGAAATGGGCTTTTAGGTGTCTGGTAAGTAACGCAATTATATATGAGTTCACTCTTGCAAAACATCATGAAAAAACTTGGTAAAATATTCAAATGAAAATCTCATAAGAAAGAAAATAAAACATTTAAAGCAAAAAAAAAGTCAAAATCATTAGAAAAAATAGACTGAACAAAAATTACTTTATGAAGACAACAATCCACACTACAACAAAAACCTACATACCCAGTCAACTGCAATGTACAAGCCTCAAAGTACAAAACATGTTGAGATGGGTTTTTAGGTGTTCTAGTTACAGGATTGCAAGTTCTCAAATGAGTTAAGTCTTGCACATTGCAAAACAAAAGAAAGAAAGATGAAACATTACAACAAACAAGTCAAAAGTATCAGAAAAATAATAATATCAACTATCAGAACCTCATAAAGAAACCAATCCACGCTACCATAACATCCTAATAAAGCATCATTATTAGAGAGTAAAAAAACAGACAAAACCGAGTAAGTAAAACAACAAGAAAAATACAATACTTTGCACCAAGAAAAATCCCTTCACAGATATACAAAATCAACTAAATTTAGAAGTCAATGTCATAAAAAAATAAGAACATTGTAAAAGGTTGAGAACATGTGTAACATCAATAAGTAAAAGGCCAAGTAAAAACGTAAGTAGGGAATTGTTGAACAAAAAACCTAGTAAACCACAAAACCAGAAAGTGTGTACTTTCTGGTTGACACTAGTAAAAAGTAAATACAAGTATCAAAAGACACAGTTACCTAAAAACTTTATAAACAATCTTATCAAATAAGTTGGAAGTCAAAATAACACCATTAATTAAGAAGTCTTTTTTTAAAGAAATTTGGGAAATCAAGATAAAAATACTTGGCAAACTTGACATGTAAAAGATATATTCTACAACGTTTTAAGTAAAATAAAAAACAATGTTTATACAGCCTCATGTTTTAAATTTATACAAGTTTTCTGCTACTAAGATTAAAATTTAGAGTTTGTTAAGAAAGTATCATATCCCTAAAAACAGATAAAAATAATTCAAAAAAGAGTTTATCAAACCCCTTCAGATATGGTTGGTAACAAACCTATATAATGATCCAGATAGAAGCAATTCACAAAACCATATAATTAAGAAAATTAAAGCACAATTAAACCAAGAGAACGTCAATCAGATGATAATCAAAATCCATAAATTAAACAATGCAATTAAAAGATAAACAGAGAAACAGGTCGGCATACCAGGTGTTTTTTTGATGATTCTCAGCTACATATCGATGAATTAAAAACTCTAATTCCATTCTTGTTTTTAATATGCAATTGAAAAAAAACAGAGAAACGTTGGGTTGCATTGAGATCGCTGAAAACCGCTAAACTCAAAAACAAATCTGAGCAGTTCTTGAAAATCACCCGAAAATCAGATTAGGCATGAGACAAAAAATAAGCTTTAAGAAAATTGAAACCTTTTTAGTTTTAGGGTATGTGAAAGCTGATATTCGGTTTAAACTTTACTCAACTTCAAAGAAGCAGCTGCTGGACTGAAGCAGGGATCATGGGTTTTCATGTTCTAAGTTTTACTCAACTTCAAAGCAGCAGCTGCTTGACTTGTCATATGACCAAACTTTGAACCATCCATAAAATCCAAAGCTAATTTGTAAGTTTTCATGTTCCAAATTCTTACATTAGTTGGTATTAATGTGCGCACAAAAATCACATTACCAAGAAAAAGATAAACTATACAATGAGAAAGTCAAAATACACACAAAAGGAGTAGCAACAAACAGATCAGTATCAAGAAAAAAGCATGCCCAAACAAAATAAGTTGGACAATCAAAATAGGAATTAGGGAAATTCCTATAAGAAAGTCAAAATAACAACCTGATAAATGTGAATAAACAAAATCTCATGTCATAGAGAAAAAGGCTAATTAAAAAAATAACATATTTAAAATCAACAGAAATGAAGTGAGAGAAGCAATCCATTCTACAATAAAACTACATACAAACCGCTTAAGCGAAAAGTGCAAGCCTCAGTTTGGAAGACAAGTTGAAATGGTTTTTAGGTATAATAACAGGATTTCAAGCCCTCAAGGAAACAAGAAAGCAAGTAAGGGGATTCCATGTTCCCGAAACTTGAAGAATGGCTTGCCATAAAACTAAAATATGAGAGATAAGGGGACTAAACATCACAAAACTCAGTAAACTATATCTAATAAAAAAAATAAAAACAAAATTGTAATCATTAGAGTAGCAAAAAAAACCCTTTATCAAGAAAGCAATTCACGCCACAGTGACAACCTATATGTATGTACAAGACTCAAAGTACAAAACATGTTAAAATGTTTCAGTAATAGAAGTGCAAGTTCTCAAATGAGTTAAGCCTTGTAAGACACCATATAAAATTTGTCAATCCACACAACTATAAAAACTCAGTGAATGTACAACTGAAAGTCTGATAAGAAGAAAGATGAAACAACAAAGGAAACGAAGTCAAAATCATTAGAAAAAAAAGGATGAAAATCAACAGAAACAACTTCATGAAGAAAACAATTCATGCTACAATAACAGCCTATATACACCCAATCAACCGTAAAGTACAAGCCTCAAAGTACAAATCCGGTTGAAATGGGTTTTAAAGTGTTAAAGTAACGTGATTATAAGTTCTCTTGCAAAAAGCCATTACAAAATTAGTGAGTTGGTAAATCAAGAGAAAGAAGATGAAAATTAAAGCAAAAGAAAAAAAAAGTAAAAATCCATGAAAAACACAATACCAACAGAAACAACTTCATCAAGAAAGCAATCCACACTACAACAGAAACCTACAAACACCCAAATCAGCAGCAAAGTACAAGCCTCAAAGTACAAAACATGCTGAATTGGGTTTTTAGGTGTCTAGTAATGGGATTGCAAGTTCTCGAATATGAGACGAGTCTTGCAAAACGCCATATAAAACTATCAAGCCATAAAATAAAAACTACAGAAAGAACTTTATCAATAAAGCAATCCATGCTACAATAACAACATATGTACCAAATCAACTGCAATGTACAAGCCTCGAAGTACAGAACATGTGAAGTGAGATCACTCTTGCAAAATGTCATTAAAAAACTTCGTAAACGTTAAAATGTCTCAGAAAAAAGAAAATAAAACATTAATAACAAAAAAAAAGTCAAAATCATTAAGAAAAAATAAAATCTCAATAGAAACAACTTCATCAAGAAAGCAATCCACACTACAACAAAAACCTACATACACCCATTCAACCGCAATGTACAAGCCTCAAAGTACAAAACGTGTTAAAATGGCTTTTAGGTGTTGTAGTGATGGGATTACATTTCCGTGAATAGGAGTTGAGTCTTGAAAAACGCCATATAAAACTATCAAAACATAATATAGTAGAATAACATAAAGAATTTTATCAAGAAAGCAAACCATGCTACAATAACAACATAAGTACCGAAAACAACGTCAATGCACAAGCCTCAAAGTACATGACATGTTGAAGTGGGTTTTAAGTGTTCTAGTAACCGGATTACAAGTTATCAATGTGAGTTCACTGTTGAAAAACATAAATAAAAAACTTTGGTAAAATGTTCAAATGAAAAATCTCATAAAAACAAACATAAAACATTTATAACAAGATAAAAAGTCAAAATCATTAGAAAAACAAAGCAAAAACAAAATCTCAACAGAAACAACTTTATCAAGAAAGCAATCCATACTACAACAAAAACCTACATACACCCATTCAACTGCAATGTACAAGCCTCAAAGTACAAAACATGTTGAGATGGGCTTTTAGGTGTTCTAGTAACGGAATAGCGAATTCTCGAATGAATTGTCTCGCAAAACACTACATAAAATTGCCAAACCACGACTAATAAGAACTTAACAAATGTTGCAATAATTGCAGATCAGAAATCTCACAAGAAAGATGAACATTAAAAACAAAGTCAAAATCATTAAAAAATAAGAAAATCAACTATCACCACTTCATAAACAAAACAAAACAAAGCAATCCATGCTACAATAACATCCTACGTACACCCGATCAACTGCAAGTACAAGCCTCAAAGTACAAAACACGTTGAAATGGGTCTTTAGGTGTTCAAGTAACGGATTACATGTTCTCGAATATAAGTTGTAAAACAAGAAAAATGCATACTACCAAAGGTAAAAAAATGGGGGGGGGGGGGGGGGGGGGGGACAAAACTGAGTAAGTAAAACAAGAAAAATGTCATGCTACCAAAAAAGTCCCTTCACATTTCACAAATATAGAATATCATAAACAATAAAAACAATGTAAAAGATTGAAAACATATGTAAGGCGATTCAATTTTTTAGTGTGAGTCTAGACTGATAAAAAGCATATATACGGATCAAACGACACAAGTTACCTTAAAAAAACTTCAAAAACAATCTGTTCATAATAAGCTGGAAGTAAAAAAACAATTATTAAAACAAAAAAGAAGTACGGGAAATCAAGATAAATACTTGGTAAACTTGTTTAGGTAAAATAAAAAAAACATGTTTACAGTTTACACAGATGTTTGAGCAAAGATTACCAACCATGAGTCATTAAAATAATTTATTTTAAACTTATACAAGTTTTCTTCTACTAATCCCTAAAACAGATAAAAAGATTATAGCAAACATGATCCCAAATAAAATAAGATTAAAAGCACGGATTAAAGAGAAACAGAGATAAACCTCGTACCTGGTGCTTTTTTGAAAGAAGAAACAGAGAAACATTGGGTTACAAAAAACGAACTCGTCTTTTATATGAAGTTTCAGTTACAACGTTTTATAGTGATTTAGGGTTTTGAATCAGATAAAAGGGGAGAATGAAGGAGACGCTGTGGCTTTTGGAGTTGAAAAGGGCTCTCCCGTTTTTCTTTTATATATGTAGTTTCAGTTACAACGGTTATGTTATTAATGTTATATTTTTGGAAGATATTTTATCTTTGCAATTATTGAGGGGAAGAGATAACCTAGAAACAACCTTAAACATACAAAAATATTATCTCGGCCATTAGATTTAGACGGTGGCAAGATGGTAATTAACAACCCTAATCATATTTGGGTTAATCTAACCAAGGATAAATTAGGAAAAAGCGTTTAATTTTTTTTCAAATCGTAACAACAGACTTAATCGAAACATAATTTTTCAACGATTGAAATCGTTGAAAAATCATCTAATGTTTGCAACTAATGATATTCTTAAATTAATTGAAATCGATTAACCAATCTGAATGATCACACAATCAAAATAACATAAATCAAAATCGAATACAATCAATCAAAACGTATTATCAGACGAAGAAGAAAAACAGAGTTATAATTTATACGATAAAATCAGTCGATATCATATTCATTATCACTAAAAACGCATGTATTTTTGTCAGAAACTATTGATTTTGATAATAGAAGAAGAATTAAAGATAAAAAATGGGTTAAAAAAGTTCAGACGAAGAATAATACGTAATTGAAAACAGAGGCTTTTAAACGCATGTTCATATGTTTAAAATGCACGGTGTAAATTTTAGACGCACATTGAAAAATGACGTGCGTTTGTTTCTTTGAAACCACAAATTTTAAACGCGTTCCTCTAAACCGTAAAATTTTAGACGCACGTTTAGACTTTAGATGTATTATTATCTTTACTTGACAACATTTGATAAGGTATTTAAATCAATCAATTGTGAAGCCATTCAAAACCCTTCATTCATTCATTCATTTTATTGATTCCTTGTTGTTGTTGTGTTTGTTGAAGATGATGATGTTTTTGTTGTTGATGATGATGTTTGCAAATGATGGGTTTTTTATTTGTTTAAGGTAAATAAAAACAATGGTGTAAAACTCTTTGATTTATGTGTAGTATGATTTTTATAGATGTTGGTTTTGTGGTTATAATGATCGGATAGATGGTGTGTAAATACAAGGGATCATTTTGTTGGGTTCAGTGGCACATACGTCTATGCAGCCGATTAAACACCATTCTCCTCGATTAAGTCTTGCGACTTAGTAGCCAAATCGGAAGTGATTCCTCGTTTATCATCTTTATAACTTTTAAGCCTTGTTGTCCTTTTTAGTGTGTTTTTGTTTCTTATTTTCATTAGCTTTACTTAATCGAAATCTCTAATCAAACCTTTTGCATTTCTCTTCTATAATTAAACCACATGTTCCTTATAGATACAATACCCTACTTGCCAGTCACCAGGTTATTAAGGATTGTGCATAACTTAAAGAGGTCATCACCTA
>JAUTDX010003877.1:0-39578 GCA_030844895.1 Ambrosia x helenae | reverse complement strand
TGGTATCGTGTTTTAAGTTTTTAAGCTCAAAATAAATTGTTTTGTGTTTTTAATTGTTATGTTTGGTGTTATTTTAGTCTAGTCAATCCAAAATATCTTGAATAAGCCCAAAAAAATGTTGCCTAAATATCAATTTTTAATCATTCTCACATTTCTAACGAAATATGACATTTGTACCCTAACCCCACCCTATATAGGTAAAGGTTCGGGTAATTGTTTTGTGTTTTTAATTGTTATGTTTAGTGTTATTTTAGACTAAACAATCCAAAATATCTTCAATAAGTCCAAAAAAATTTGCCTAAATATCAATTTTTAATCCTTCTCACACTTTTCACAAAATATGACTTTGTACCCTAACTCCACCATATATATATATATACAGATTTGGTTCAAATGAGAACCTTTTCCCAAATTGAGAACTGTGAGAACCATTCTGGACCACAAACTTCTCTAAGACAATTTTTTTTTTTTTTTTTTTTGCAAAAATCGCAACTTTATATGCAAGAATTTTTTTTTAATTTTTTTTGTATTTTTTTTCAATATACACATGTGTATAAGTGCATTATACACATATGTATAATGCACATATATATAACTAAAATATACACATATGTATAGCTGAAAATGCTGTATACACATATGTATAATTGCTATATACACGTATGTATAATTACTGTATCCACATATGTATAAATGAAAAAAAATTCAAAAAATTATTTCTTACATAAAATAGTGTGACTAAAGCAAAAAAAAAAAAATGCCTTTATATGAAATGTGTGGCCATAATGGTTCTCTTAGTTCTCAAATAGGGGTTGGTTCTCTTAGGATTCCTACCTATATATATATATATTATATATATATATATATATACTAATAGGGATGGCAACAGGTCGGCTATGATTAATCCCAACACCGTACCCGGTTACAAAAACTAGTCCCATATCCGGCCTAAAATCTGTCGGGTATAGGACGGGTAATAACCCATCGGGTGTCAAGCATACCTATAGGTTTCGGTATGCTCGTGGGTTTCAAGTATCGAGCACAACCATCAAGTATCAAGTTATCAACGAGTGAAAATCAATGTGTGTTGAGTTTGAAATTAATATAAAAGGCAGGAATGTTATAAAAAAACTAGCCTACTAGCATCAAAGTAAACCATTCTATCAATCTATTGTCATAATTGATGGTCTAGAAGGTAAAAATTAACAAAAAACTTAATTGTAAACACAAAAGGTGAGGAGATCATGATTATACCTGGTGGAGGTTTAGTGTTGTATCCACCTGGAGCTTGAGCTGCATCAACATTCATTAATATAAACAATTGATTAGTAAACGAAAATGATGCGTCATAATATTAACGAGTTAGACATAGGGTACACATATTGATATCGAATCTGTAACGCTTGAAAGTGCAACTTGACAGACCTGTTGCAGTAAGCGAACTTACTTTGTTACCACGTGCTCTTGTACTAACTTATTGGGCCAAAGGGAGGCAAGCCCTTAACTCGGCCCCAAGCCCATCGTCGTGATTAAGGGTTAATGATGTTTGGCTCATGCATGCTCTATATAAATGAGGCTATCCCTCATTGTATAGACATGTTATGTTGCACTTGGCAAGCTAACACCATTTTTGTGTCTATACGTTGGAGTCATTGTGACTACCTAGTAGTCACCTCCCTTCGTACGACCCTCTTATTCTTTTCATATAGGTTTGGCTCGAGCTACGAGTGTGTGCAAAGGATTATAACCTGCAGCAACCGCGAGTTCAACACCATAATCATCTCCTTCGAGGTAATTATAACTCGTTGTTTCATCATTGGTGCCATCCGTACCAGCCAGAACACTTTCTTTTTCATCTTTTAGCCCACCTCATGGCCGATCCCAACCCTCACTCTTCGATACACCCGTCCGACAAAGACCCACAAGTCCAAGTCGACGAAGACACTCGAACTCCACAAACAATGGAGTTTTACATTGTTTTAGGTTAGGTGTTAGCATCAGAGTTGTACATTGTTTTAGGTTTAGGTATTAATATTAAACTTATACATTGTTTTAGGTTAGATGTTAACATTAGAATTATACATTGTTTAAGGTTAGGCGTTAACATTGAAGATACATTGTTAATTGTTTTAGATTAGGTGTTATATGAGGCTTTCTTATATATAACTGTAAAGCGCACCAGTTTATTTTATGTGTAAAATTGACGTGTAATATTAAATTCTCGACCCCAGAACGATTCCAAGGTATAATCTAGTATATATATACACACACATGCGCACGCGTGTAATTAGGGATGGCAATCAAACCCGAACTCGACGGGAAAACCCGATATCCGACACATTTGGGACGGGTTTGGGATCGGATAAACGGGTATGGGTCCGGGTATGGGATTTGTTTTGAAGATTTGGGACGGGTATGGGATTTAATGTTAAACCCCTTTACCCACCCGATTACCCGATTATATATATCCGTCCACCCGTCCGATTACCCGATTTTATATGTCCATTTACTCGTTTATTTACACTACATAAATATGTTTTTTTATTTGTATATTATTTTTTAAGTCTCAAATCTGAAGCATATATACATATGGATATCAACTACACTTTCAACTGGATAGTATTTTTTGGAACTTAAATGATTATTGTCAGAAGTTTCATGGTAGCTTAATATCATTCATTATTATTAATAATTAAAAATATGATTTATGCGCAAAAATATGACCCTATGAAAACATACAGTTTAAAAATCTCTTTTTATCCTAATTTTTAAAAGGGAAACAAATACAACTTTTATTTGTTACACATCGTATCTGCTTTTTTTTATTGACGATGTATTGGTTTTACTTATGGAAGCAATCTAATTTTTTTTTAATCACATTTCACCTTTGTATTGGTTCAAACTTAACTCGTTGACGCCCGATAGTTATTCCCGAAACCCGAAACCCACTAGTATACCCGAAACCCGTGGGTATACCCGATACCCAACGGGTAATTACCCGTCCCATACCCGATAGGTTTTGGGCCAGGTATGGGACAAGTTTTTATAACCGGGTACGGGATTGGGATTAGCCATACCCAGCCCGTTACCATCCCTACGTGTAATAGTGTTGGGGTCAATTTGAAATGAAAAACAAAAGATTAATGTCAATTCATTTAGAAAAGGAAGTAACCTTGTTTGACTCCACTAACGACATTACTAAATGTGTCACATATATCTATACTAGCTAAGTATAGGAAAAAAACTTACTTTTATTAGAAAACCTAACAAAACCCTACTTTTAAGTTTTTAGGGTCTGAAAATTTTAGGGCATATAATATGTAAGTTTTAAGAGTTTTGAGTAAAAAAAGTCAAAAAATCGTCGAATGTTTATTTTTAAATAAATAAGTTATGTAGTGTTACATATGCTACACCTGTAACATATGTAACACTGAATAACTTATTTATTTAAAAAAAAACGCTCGGCACTTTTTTGATTTTTTTGGTTCAAAACACTTAAAATATGTATGTTACATGCCCTAAAATTTTCATGCTCTAAAAAGCTTGGGAAGTAGGGTTTTCTTAAAATTTTTGAGGTTTCCATTTTATCGTTGTCCTACCTATATTTATACTCAATGTTTTTTAGACCAGATCGGACCGGCCGGTCCGACCGGTTGGACCGGGAATCGGACCCCCAGCCGATCCGAGTCGCATGGTTCGATAGGTATGCTGTTGAACCGGGTGGCTTCGGCGAACTGGCCGATCCGACTAGAATTCAGACCGGTTGAACCGGATTTCATAGAGTTTTTGAGATTTTGTTGACTTTTTGACCGATTCGTTAAATCGGTTGAACCGGGATTGCCGAGGTGTCCGAATCGACGTCCGATCCGGTCTTGAAAACTTTGCTTATACTCTAAATAGATAATAAAGATATAGGGGCGAGACACATAATATCTAATTTTTTTTTTTAAAATTATCGCACTTAAAATAAATGTACGAAGACAAGTTATACTTCGTGGGACCATCCCCACATACATTTTCACTCATGATTTTTAAATGATAATAACTTTTTATACATCTCTTTTTTTTTAAATTGCACCAAATTAACAATTGTTTTATTTTATTTCCAACGAGTACTATAGTTTTATACATAAAAATGACTTTTTAGTGGGTTTTTGTTTATACAGAAAAAAAAATCACAATGCACAGTACAGTAAAAAAAACAAAATCTGCAACGAGTATACTTTTTTCTATACTGTGCATTGTGTTTTTTTTTCTGTCAATTGTGTTTTTCTGAGATTCCATTTGTTTTTATTTTCTGTTAAAGTCATATTTTGGACTCAATATATAGTCAATTTAGTTTTGGTTGCTCATATGTTTTATATTATTTATATATTTAGAGAGCTGAAAAAAATAGTAAGTGTAGTTTCTTTTTCTATCATACTATTATGATTTGACTTAATTTATCAAAATTCAAATCCATTTAAGTTGGTTTTTGAAAGATTGATTCAATTTTTGTCACTTTGTCATGTTCTTTTACTTTTACCAATGGTTTTAACTTCTTTTATTTAAAGTTGAGGTTGTGACCATGATCTAAATATAAGAAAGTAATAAAAATAGCATAAAATTTACCATAATAACGATTACTAGCTTGAAAGAACCGGATAGAGAAGTGATTTGAAGATGTTCCATAAGTAAATCATAAGGCTAGTGGGTGTGAAGACAAAGAAGATTTAGTCTCAATGACACATAGGATGCCACCTCATTTGGTTGATGTCTCAAGCATTTTGAGACATGAGTGGGGTGTGGAGACACCAACACTCCATGTCTCAAGCATTATTTATTATTATTATTATTATTATTATTATTATTATTATTATTATTATTATTATTATTTTTTGTAACGTTCAAATCAAAAAAATAAAATAAAAGGAAATGTGTTGATTGGCTCGCTCGTTTTGTCTCGCTGAAGACGGGGGAGATTGGGGAAGGAGGGAGGGGGGGGGGTGTTTACGTCTGCACACCGACTAGTCTAAAAATATAAGGTTATAGAATCATGCCAAATGGAATGTGAGTACTCTAACAATCAAACATAAATCCATAGGATGAACATGCATGCTCATACTCTAACAATCGAACATAAATATAAATCCATATATGAACATGCATGCTCATTCTTTCAACGAACGAACTCAACTCATATAAAGAAAACATGTTCGTACGTCTAAGTGTTACGAACACAAACAACCTTTCATTCGTGTTCATTCGTTTCCATTACGTTTTACGTACATGTTATATCTCATATGTTATATCTAACCTTGTCAAGGAAGTTAATTTAATTACCAAACTATGCTAATAAATAATAATAATAATAATAATAATAATAATAATAATAATAATAATAATGGACAGATCAGCGAACTAACCTTGTATACGACAACCATCTCCATCAATGAACCCATCTCCAACGTATCCTTGATTACAATAGCACCGGTACCCGATCGTCTGATTCTCATACGACACATTTCGACAAACAGCATTGCGATCACAACCGCATTCCCTCGAACCCACCAACCCAACTCTAGGTACTGATCAAACTCTGGCCCCGACTCGCTATGTGAACTGTTCCCATTCACATCAAACAAAGCAGACGAGACCAAATATTGACAACGTGGGAGTTCCAATGAGTTCAAGTTTATGAACTCTTCTTGTTCAGGAGTATTATTTGAATAACAATTAATAGTTGTATCAACTCCTGTTGTATCACACTGTTGTAAGTTGAGATGACTCCCAACTCGAATAGTTGGCACCTTACATTCGTAAAAAGCCCAGTGGCAGTTTGATAACAGAAACCCGTTGCGCCAAGTGAGGGCGAAGTTTCTGTTATTGAATTGGCGGATTTCATTGAATTGGCGGTCGCATTTTGATGGAAAATTGATGAGTATGTGATCGCGGGTTATGTTATGAACGTTGTATTGTCCAACGCGGATTTCTCCAGCGTCTGAACAGTTGAGATGAACTTCACAACCTTCTGAAAATCCGAATGGGTAGGGGACTTGGTTTTCGTGGCGTCCGCCTGCACAAACGCGAGTGCAGTTTGGTTGAGCAGATGTTGATGATGGTGATGGGATTATTAGAACCATGGAGATGATGAGAAAATGAAGAACCATATTGTTGGGAGTATTTTAAGTTACTACTAGAGTTTTGCACTTTGGGATATATATAGTGTGTTGAAATCTACTTAAAAAGGGTTGAGGATTGAGGAAGTTGTCCCATAATCACCACGCGTGGCATAACATCTCCATATTAGCTTTTAGACCACATAAGAATATAGGGTGTGGGCCCATCATCCATGATGAATTGATGGTTAGGCTTGTAAACGAATCGAACGTTCATGAAACTATTCGTGAACTGTTCGGCGGGAAGTTCGTTTATGTTCGTTTTTTTAAATAAATGGACGAACACGAACACAATTTTTTGTTCGTTTAATTAAACAAACGAATATGAACACACGTTTGTTCGTTCATTTATGTTCATGAACGTTCGTTTATGTTCGCTCATTTATGTTCGTTTAATTAAACTTTACTATATTTGTATTATTTAGTTCTCTTTTGTTAAGTAACCTTAATTCATATTATATTATATACAATTCATATTATATTAGATACAATATATTTGATATGTTCTAAAAACTTAACTCTAACCCTAACATTTTAAACATATCAGCTGTTTTGCACACTTCATAGTCCCACCTCTCTTGTTTTTAGTAGACACATAATGGATATTTTGAATGAATCATGTACATTCAAAATACTAATTTAGATTTGGTTTTGGTTGCATTGTGATGTATTAGACTTGGTTGAATTGTGATGAATCATTATTAACTTGTTTTTGTTTGTGTTCATTAATGCTCGTTTATGTTCATTTATGTTCGTTTATATTGATCACATGTGTTTGCTTATGTTCATGAACTGTTCGTTTAAGTTTTAAATGAACGAACATAAACGAACACGAACACGACAAATTTCTTAATGAACGAACACGAACACAAAAGTGTGTTCGATTATTTGTTCGTGCTCGTGTTCGTGTTCGGTTAAAGTTAAATGAACAAACACGAACACACCTGTGTTCGTGTTGTTCGGTTCGTTTACAGGCCTAATGATGGTCCAAGGGTGTGGTAGGAGCATCATCCCTCCTTAAAAAAAAGAAAAAAAAAAGAAAAAAAATTCAAAACACCAATCAAATGACCCGTCATACCCGGCGAAATCTTGCCTGCCTTGCCGCTGCCGGACCAGGGGGTGTTTGCCGCCCCGACAAGGGCTTGTCGGCCCTCATGCTGGTTCCACACCGGGTAGTCTAATGTGGTCATGTGGTGATGGAAGCATGGAGAGACATGTGGCAGCTAATTAATTCCCCTTCAACTCTTGGAAAACTACGGGGTGATGGTGGCGTGGAGGGTTTTTTCTTTTTTTATAATCAACCAATCAATCACAACATTCACAATCCAACGACCAACCACAACCATCCACCTCACCTTTATCTTTTGCCCCATGCTCGTGGAAATCTTTACCCAACCCGCCCCACACCATCTTCCACACCACATAGGAGTTGATGTTGGTGGCGGTTCTGCGCCTCCCACACCGTGTAGTCTTAAGCATTCACAGTAGAACCCCAAAAAAATTGGGTGACAAAACCCTATAATTTTTTTGGGGGTTGGAAGTGATTGTGAGTGAAGAAAATGGGGAATGTACAGTGTGTCGGTAAATATTGGGTTCTTTGGGAATCTTTTATGGAAAACTGTATTTATTTTTTAATATTTGTTGAAAGTGATTGTGAGTGGAGGAGAGAGAAAATTTAATGAGGTTTAGTGTAATATGTGTTGTGAATGGTTGTGAGTGAATGAGAGACGGAGATTCTATTGTGAATGCTCTTAGCTCACTCTCTTTGGTTTTCCTAAAGTGCAAACAAATTATTTTAATATAAATTAACCTTTTAAAATTAATATATTTAAAAAGATTTAAAATAATAAAATATATTTACAATTTTTAATTATTTTAGTTTTAAATGGGTTCCAATATTCCCGAGAATCGGTGAGAGCTCCCCATTTTCCGGTGATTTTTTTTTTGGTTTTGGAGGGGGTCTGGGAACTCACAGGCTCTCACCAAAACAACACCCCCCACCCCCACCCACACAAACACGCACAAATGCAATTCTTCTAAGTTAACCAATGAAAAAATACTTTTGTTATGAATTACTAAAAGAACGAACATGAATCACTTTTTTTAGTCATCCATTTAAGTAAAACAGCTGTTAATGTTCGTAGATTCCTTTTATGTCTATTCGTTGTGTTTGTACACATTACTTAAAAGAAACGCGTATATATTTTGGAAGTTTTTGGGTTGAATGGTTCTATTTATGTAATTTTCACTTATTGTATTTGTGAAATGAATATGACACTATGTGGACCACAGACAATACCTATCTTCGAGTATCAATGTGCCTCCATGTCTACCCAGTAGTAGTATTGTACTGATGATTAATTATTACACATTCACGTCATAGTAGTACTTAGAGTAAACTTTTATTTCAGCACATGTGGTGTGATACTATATTACTATATAACCAGACAACCAGTAGTGTGTATCATCACTTATGAACTTTAAATTTACCTTTATTATTATTAAGTTAATCTCCTAAGTTTTAAGCATATCTCTAGTGTCAAGGTAGATATCCATGTCAACATATAGTCTCCACATACCACTTGTAGAATTGTAGGATTTGGGCAATGAATTACATCTTTGACTTTAATCATACCTCAACATCAAACAAACGACAACCCAAGTTATTAAAAGAGTTAATACGATCATGCAAATTACCTTCTTTTACTCGATCTCAAAGAGTAGAACATCTACGAACTTAAGAACAATATGCCAATTAATACTTTTTGAGTTTACCTCGAATACCCTTCGGTGTGTGTTTTTTTTTTAAGGCGTAGTTGAATGGTGAAATTCTAGTCTTAACAACCTTCGGGTCACAAGTTCGAGTCCTCCTACACGCCGGGCCCTTTCAACCTTAATCGGTATGATTTTTCGATGGACGAGAATCGAACCTGTGACCAACCCCGGGCGAGAACTCTCTGAAGAGGTAAACCCTCCCACCTCAAACCAGCTGAGCTGAAGATCATCGGTGTGTTACTCTTCAAAATATTGCATTTGATCTAGAGAGCGAGTGTAATATATCTGGCTTCATTGAAATACCCGAATTTTGATTACTCAATAAAAAGTCGTGTGTAAAATTAATGCCTACCTTTTTCTTAAACAAATGAAAATCTTGTAACATCTACATTTTACAATTTGACACGATTTTGGACCCAGAACCAGCCCATGACCCAAGGAAGACCCAACAACGTACCTTGCAAATTAAGGCCCAAGATCCAATGAAGACCCAGAAGGTAAGGCTAACTGGCTAAGACCTAGGCTCCATGTTTTTAGGCCCCGTCTCATATAAAAATGGTTATATAATACTATATAATTTTAGGTGTTGGAAATGTTAGAAGGAGACTTGCTATCATTAAAAATAGGGAACGAATCGAATATCGAATTTTCGAATTAATTGAATTGAATTTTTTGAATAATTTATTTTTTTACTGAATTCGATTCGAATTTGATTAATACCTGATCAACTAGATTCGAATTGAATTCTTCTTCGAATATAAAACTCAATTCGAATTTGTATTAGAAACTTGAATTCGAAGCGAATTCAAATAAATTCATTTAAGGTTAAGACTTAAGTTATGGGTTTAGTTAGATTTGGGCTTGGTAATGAGTTAATTTATGACTTAGATTAAATTTATATCCCAAGTTCTAAAGTTATGTGTGTAAATATGTACTATTTTTATTCGAATTTTGAATTGAATTTGAAATCATAAATTCGTATTTGATTTACTAAACTCGAATTAAATCAATATGGAATTCTTGATCATCCAATCAAATTCTTAATAATTGAATTGAATTAAGTCGAATTTCGAATTTGAATCGAATTCTAAACAATCCTAATTAAAAATTCCTCATCTAACGTATTGCCCTAATTTATAATTTATAAATGCATTATAATGATATGATAAGATCTGTGAAAGAGATTACAAGGTAATGATCAATCACGAGCTTAATCCAAAGGATTATGGAGAATCCTTGAAGATGAAGAGCTAAATGGAGAGATTAAGAGGAATGGAGAAGAAGATGATTTTGGCGGGAAAGTCTGTTTATTATCATTAGTGCTTTTCAATTACAGACTCTTGACTTTTATAGTCAACTAATACAAAAGACAAATGACACTTTTACCCTTTTAACTAACTAACCAACTTTTACTACTTATAGCCACTTTGACACTTATCAATACCCTTCCCTTTCAAAGATTCTTGACCCCAAGGATCAAAATCTGGGAATCTTGCTGAAACTTGACTAGCATTCTCCCAAACTACATCCTTAGGACCTGTTCCACTCCATGAACCAACCATTGTACACACACACTATTATTCTTCTTTAACACTCGTTGGTCTAACACTTGCCTTGGCTTCTGCACCTCTCTTTCTTCTATTGGCAACACAGATTGTTGTGCAGGAGTAGTCCCATAGAACTTCTTTAATAATGACACATGAACAGTAGGGTGAATGGTGCTCTCAGCTGGCAATTCCAAAGTGTAAGCTACACTGCCTACCTTTGCCAAGATCTTGTATGGTCCATAAAATCTAGCAGACAATTTCTGATTATACCTGTGTTGATCTGACATCTGTCTATAGGGCTTAAGCTTCAAGTACACATAGTCTCCAATCTCAAAGCTTCTATCAGTTCTCTTCTTGTCAGCCCATTGTTTCATTTTGTTTTGTGCTTCCAACAAATTTTGTTTCAACATTCCAATAACCTGTTCCCTAGCAGTGAGACTCCTGTCCACTACTTCCACAGAACTCTCCCTAGGCAAATATGGTAAATGAATAGGAGGTGGTTGACCATAAACAACTTCATAAGGGGTGGACTTGATGGCAGATTGAAAACTAGTATTGTACCAGTATTCAGCCAGAGGAAGCCACTTTAGCCAATCATGAGGCTTCTCAAAACACATACACCTTAAGTAACTTTCTAGGAACCTGTTTAGTACCTCAGTCTGGCCATCAGACTGTGGATGGTATGAACTGGACATGCACTGAACCACACCTTGTAAAATCATGAACTCCTTCCAAAATGTGCTAACAAACACTTTATCTCTATCAGAGACTATACTCTTAGGACTACCATGAAGCCTATATATGTTGTCAAGATATAATTGAGCCACTTCCACTGCTGTAAAAGGGTGACTCTTGGCGAAGAAATGAGCAGCTTTACTCAGCCTGTCTACCACCACAAGAATGACAGTTTTTCCCCTGGAAGGAGGCAAACCCTCTATAAAGTCCATATATACATCTTCCCACACACCAATTGGAATAGGTAAGGGCTGAAGTAACCCTGGGGAGGCTGTAGTTTCATACTTGCACTGTTGGCATGTAGGGCAACCTTGAATATAAGTTTTTACACTATTTTTCATCTTTGGCCAATAGAACAACCTGCACAGTCTTTTTAAGGTAGCTTGGACCCCTGAATGTCCTCCTTGGGCTGAATCATGTACCCATTGTAAGATTTTCAATTTGAGAGAAGGAGAATTACCAATTACTATTTTACCCTTCCTTCTTAATTCACCATTCTGCCAAGTGTAATGCTTATGACTTGAGGGATTGGCTTGAAGTTCTTGAATCAACTTCTTAACATCTAAGTCCTCATTCCAAACCTGTTGAAATTCTGTCAACAAATCAGGATGAGCAGAGGAAATAGAAAGCTGCAATAACTCTCCATGAGTACTCTTGAGAGAGCATCCGCAACTGAATTCTCTGAGCCTTTCTTTTACTGTATTTCATATTTTAACCCCATGAGCTTTGAAAGCCACTTCTGTTGGAAAGGTGTGGGCACTTTATTTTCCAACAGATGTTTCAAACTTTGCTGGTTAGTCTTAATAATGAAAGGTTTGTTCATTAAGTATGGTTGCCACTTTTGAACTGCATGAATGATAGCCAATAACTCTCTTTCATAAGTAGACAAAGCTAAGTTCTTAGGAGACAAAGCTTTACTTATTAAGGCAATAGGGTGACCCTGCTGCATTAAAACCACCCCAATACGATAACCTGAAGCATCTGTTTCAATGATAAAATGTTCATTGAAATTGGGCATTGCTAAGACAGGTGGTTTCATCATAGCATTCTTTAGACCATTGAAAGCAGTTGTAGCCTCTTCAGTCCACACAAAAGCATCTTTTTTAGTCAATTGGGTCAGTGGTCTTGCAAGACTACCATAGTTTTTAACAAATCTTCTATAGTACCCTGTCAACCCAAGTAAACCTCTTAACTCTTTACAATTTTTAGGAACTGGCCACTGTTGAATAGCTTCTACTTTGGCAGGATCAGTAGCAACACCTTTCTCAGATATTATATGCCCCAAATATTCCAATTCATTTGCCCTAAAAACACATTTGGACTTCTTAGCAACCAGTTTATTTTCTCTTAATAATTGCAGTACCAACTTCAAATGATCTAAATGAGAATTCCAAGTGGGACTATATACTAGAATGTCATAAAAAAACTAGCACAAACTTTCTCAAATGCAACCTGAACACATGGTTCATCAACCCTTGGAAGGTTGAAGGAGCATTGGTCAAGCCAAAAAGCATGACCATGAACTCATAATGCCCATTATGTGTCTTAAATGCAGTCTTCCCTATATCCTCATAATGCATCCTAATTTGATAGTACCCAGATTTCAAATCCAACTTGGAAAAGAGTTGAATACCATACAATTCATCCATTAACTCTTCCACTAATGGAATAGGGAATCTATCAGGGATGGTTGCTTGATTCAACTTCCTATAGTCTATACACATTCTCCAGTTACCATCTTTTTTCTTCACTAAGACTACAGGTGATGAAAATGAACTACTACTTTGTCTAATAATACCCTGATCTAACAACTAATTAGTCATCTGTTCAATAACATCTTTTTGTAGTAAAGGGTACATGTAAGGCTTTAGATTAATTCCCTGAGTTCCTTCCTTTAGTGGTATCCTGTGATAAAAAACTCCTCTATTTGGTGGAAGAGATTGTAGATCACAAAACACATCATTAAATTCCTCCAATAAAGGCAGCAGGCCTGGTAACTGGTGAGAAGAATCTTCTGTTGGCTCTTTATGCAGTACAATAGAAGTAGGGGTCTCTTCTCCTTCAAATGTACATAACTGAATCATTGAGAGCTCTGCAGCCTGCATTGTCACCTTCTGCATACTTCCTTTCCCCACATTTGACAACTTTTTGCCCAAATTACCCCTAAGAATGACCTTCTGACCCTGGTACTTGAACTCCATGACCCTAGCTTTCTTGAAATATCATCTTAATGGTTCCCAAGTTAGAAAACCATTGAACTCCCAATACTAAGTTACATCCTCCCAATGGCATCACATAAACATCATTCACAAACTCTAGGCCTTGCATTTTCCACCTAAAGTTGAGAATCATTTTGTAACACACTTCCTTCTTACCATTGGCTACTTTTACCAACATAGGGGTCTTAGTGGTAACTATGACACAACCTAATCTTTGAGCCAATAGGAAATCCACAAAGTTGTGTGAACTTCTTGTGTCCATCAATATTTGTAATCTATATCTTCCAAAATGACCAGTTATCCTTAGTGTTTGATAACTACTGTTTCCCTCAACAGCATTTAATGAAATCTGAGCAAGTTCCATCTCAGAGTCATCACAATTTTCCTCATAATCATCACTTAATTCCATTTCTATGTGATACAACTGTGGCCTTTTTCCTCTACAATTATGGCCCCTTACAAACTTTTCATCACAAAAGTAACACAATCCCTTTGCCTTTTTCTCTTCAAACTCTTCAGTTGTAAAGGTTTTCTTGACAACATTAGACTTAAAATTGTTACTATTAGTTAACTGTTTTGGGTTAGACAAAATGCCTTTACTATTATCATTAAAACTTGTTTTTTCAGGCCACTTAGATTTCCCAATTTTTTGACTGGCTTCTTTCAACTTCACCAAACTGTATGCTTCTTCCACAGTTGGTGGTTGAAACATTCTCACATGCAATTGTATTTCCTCATCTAACCCAGCCAACAAACAACTTAATGCATATTCTAGAGACAAACTTAACTTGCTAACAATTGCATCAAACTCATCATGATAGGTTTTTGCATTTGAGGTTTGTTTCAAAATTTTCAAATCAAACATTGGATCATCAAACAAGTTACCAAATCTTACCTCAAGTGCACTTTTCAATTCATCCCAACTAGGAGTAATATTGTTTCTTTACTTAATCAATGTTTGATACCATTGGAGAGCTCTTCCTTCAAAATGGATAGTTGCTAATCTGACTTTTACATCATCAGTAACATTATCCAATAGAAAGAATTGTTCTGTTTTATAGAGCCATGCAAACAACTCATCACCATCCAATCTTGGAAATACTATCTTTGTTAATCGAGTAGAGTAGTTGTACCCTGAGCTGATATCATCTGAACTAGAAGTTCTCTGAGTACGAGGACGATTGGTTTGATCTTTGAGAGAGTTGGATAAATCTTTGAACATTTCTTTCATTGCCATTAGTGATAAACTCTGTTCTTTCCTTATCTCACTAATTGGCAATTCTTGATTCTTTCTTGCATCGTCGATGGTCTGCATGCACAATTTTAATTGCTGCCGTAATTGTGACACTTCATTGTCACTGCAATCACTGGATCGTTCTTCATCTTGTTGTTGATTGGGATTTTTATTGGCTTTCGATCGTTTTTTCATTATTATAGTTTGGAAATTTAAAGTGAAGTATTATTATTATTATGAAAAGAATTATATGGTTTGTGTATGTGATACTATTATTATCATTATAAGAAACGAATTTGAAGGTTCTTTAATGGTGATTATGGACGTTAATGGCGGACATCAGTAATGAGCTTGCTGAGGAAGGCAGGGCTCTGATACCATTGATAAGATCTGTGAAAGAGATTACAAGGTAATGATCATTCACGAGCTTAATCCAAAGGATTATGGAGAATCCTTGAAGTTGAAGAGCTAAATGGAGAGATTAAGAGGAATGGAGAAGAAGATGATTTTGGTGGGAAAGTCTGTTTATTATCATAACTGCTTTTCAATTACAGACTCTTGACTTTTATAGTCAACTAATAAAAAAGACAAATGACAATTTTACCCTTTTATCTAACTAACCAACTTTAACTACTTTTAGCCACTTTGACACTTATCATGATATTATTGGTGAATTGAACTTTTGATAGTGTTGTAATGTTTTGCTAAAGTTAAAAGTAACGTCAACTGAAATATTCAATACCAGGTTATTCATGGCGTGTAAGGGTGGGTAGGGTGGTAGTCACACCACCACTAATTAATCCTTATATATCACCTCATTTTAACAGCGTGCGATCACAATTCATCACATTTTACTAGGGGTGGGTCATCCCACCATAACAAACTTTTTTATTATAAAATAGACAATAGTTAAATACACAAAATACCAACATTTTTTTAAAATTGAATTACAAATAAAATAAAATAAATAAAAATTAACAAAACTACCATCCATGTACAATCCATACTAGGTCTGACCGACTGCCCATCCTATATCCTCTATGTTCTTGACAGCCCATATTTTTTTCAATAGAATCTTTCAGTGGCATACCTTGCGGTAATGATTCCTTTGGCATCACGACCTTTACCACAATGATGTTGTCCATTGAACAAATTATTTCGTGGACTGGATGTCACTTGACTGTCTACAGTTCCATTGCATGTGCTCAGGGTAGAAGTTTTGTATAAATGTATCGAAAAAAGTACAAGTTAAAAGAAAATTTATATAACAAAAGTAAGTGACCGGTAAGTTTGACTCGTTGAAGTCGATATCTAAACCACCAACATTTTTTTGAATTATTTTCTGCCGCATTCGGACAATGATGGTGACAAACGCACCGAGAAGCGTTTGATCCTGAGCCGCATCCCGGTTTTCACCCGGCTGTTAATCAAGTCTGATACACCATCGCGGACCCGGTTAAGACAACGTAGTCTGGGGCAGACCTTGGCTAGGGCTGCCGATTAGGCAATGTGACGTTGGATCACTCATATGAAAGTCACCGTTCAAAAAAAAAAAGCTACATAATAATATCATTGCTAAAAATAAATCTTTCGAATTGAGCTTCGATGTCTCCCATAATCTTTAAAAATAAATCTTTCAATAAATGAAATCAATTTTTAAACATCTTTGCATTGTACTTTGTGTTTTCGACAAAGTAATTATTCACTAAAACGTCACTTGCCCCCACTAATCACGCTGCATAACTTTTTTCGTTGATCAACCCGTATCTTCGAGCGGCTTCGCAAAAAACTTGAGAGTAGAACTCACCGAGTCGGACGAACTAGATAAGTAGAGAGGAAATAAAGGGTCTTCCATTTGATAATTTTTTTGGGTTCAAATGTGTATGTATTGTAGGTGTTTATAATTTGTAACTGTGGTTACCTTTGGTTGAAATAAAGGTAAATATAACTAGTTTATCTCCCGGGTGTTTTCTGGGATAGACAAATCTAATAAGAAATGACAAAATGTGTGTACCATAAATGGAATAGGTCGTTTTTTAGGAAAAAAATTGTGTAGGATCAACACTTGATAACTCATAAAACCTACTAATTCTACATTTGCATATCTTGCTCGAGTGAAGTCTTTGTACAACTTTGTCACTTCCTCAAAACATTATGAAGCTGTGATGTTCACCTGAAAAAAAAAACAACCAAATTAGTATTAATGGTATGTCATGATGATAGTTGATTTAAGAGGCGTGCATGGTAGGGTGATTAATTATCACTTATCAGCTAGAGATTTACCTGGTGTCTGAGAATCATAGGCTAAATCTAACCGGCTTAGCAACATTTGTGATCAATGTTCTTAGCAACACAAATAAAAAAAAGATTCTTACCAAACAGACTACTTCTGTGAATGTATTTGCAGTTAGTGGGCTTTTATATGTAATCTTAGGTTCAAAATCATATATACTATCTTAACATAATTAGTGACTTGTCTAGACATGATTAATGAATTACCTGAAATTATTGTATTTTCTGCATGAACAAACCCCACTAAAAATAGTCGGGGTTTTTTCTCGTTTTTTGTGTTGCATTATGGTGCTCATTGGAAAGATAATAAAATGCTCGTTAATTTGATATATATATATATATATATATATTTAAAATGTCGTATATAAAAGTTACTAACGTTTAAAAATTGTTGGGAAGTGCATGTGCAATGCACACGAAACAGAAAAAAAAAACTTTTTGAGGGAAATCAAAAGGTGAGATGGTCTCACCAAGTGCCATGTATTAAATATATAGAGATATAGATGCGATACAAATTGATTTTTTTAAATCAACGGTCATAAGACCTTTTGCACCAGCCAACGACTATATATCAACAAATCGCGCTCGCAGTGGTCATCGCAAGCTATGGTGTTTTGAATCATCATGGTGCACCTACGGCGGTGTTGTTGATGGTCACAGTCATCACTCATCAGGCCCGCCCCGTACAACCTAATAGTAATGTTACCTAGATACCAATAGTTTTTCAACAACTGCGTCCTCAGAAGAACTAGTAGATGCTGAGCTATGAACTATGTATACAATCTAAGCCTTTTACAATATATATAACTTTCATTAAGAAATTAAAGTTTCTTATATCATTATTCATTAAGTCAACTTTAACAAGCATTTCATATACATGATTAATTTCTCCAATATGATGCTTCATCTCCTCATCTTCTCCATGGTTCTAACAATCACATCTCCATCATCAACATCTGCTCAAGCAAGCTGCACTCGGGTTTGTAAAGGCGCAGGCCGCGAAAACTCGGTTCCATACCCATTCGGATTCTCCAATGGTTGCGAAATTCGTCTAAATTGTTCAAACACTGGAGAAATCCGTGTTGGAGGATACAAAATCCAGAACATAACCAATGATCACATAAATATTAATCTTCCAGCTAACTGCGGACGCCAATTCGACGATACCACAAACTTCACGCCCACTTCACGAAACGGATTTCTGTTATCAAACTGCAGCTCTACATTAAGCGGATGCGCGATATCCCCTACTCGATCTGGGAATCGGTTCAACTTTCCACAGTGTGATTCACGGATCAATAGAACCATGGATTGTTACTCGGAGGATAAGCCTAAACCGGATGAGTTTATAAACTTGAAAACTGTTGAAGCTGCACGTTGTAAGGTATTGGTCTCGTCTGCCTTGTTTGATTTGAATGGTAGTGGTTCGCCTAGTAGGCCTGGGCCGTCCGAGTTTCAAGCCATGGAGTTGGGCTGGTGGGTTCGCGGGGAATGCAGTTGCGATAAACATGCAATTTGTCGGAATGTTTCGTATGAGAATCGGATGGTCGGGTATCGGTGCTACTGTAATGACGGATACGCCGGAGATGGGTTCGTTGACGGTGATGGTTGTCGTGGAGGTTAGTTCGTCGTCCTGTCTATGATTTGCTATCATATAAGAACACCAACTAATAGTAAATAACAGGAGTCTTGGTGGCGCTAATAGCTAATAGTTATGATTATTTAAATTTAATACTACTAAACAATAATAACAAAAATAAAGTCTATACTGTTAGACGTGGCCCGATGGTTTAAAAATGAGTCAATTTTTGAATGAATAATATGTAAAAAAAAACATAAGAGAATGGATGTAAACGCTAACGCACCTAATAGATGCAAATAAGTAACTGTAAATGAATATAAGTTTAAGTTTGTTCGTGTGTTTAAATGACAAAAAAAAAAAAAAAAAAAAAAATAGGTGTGTTCCTAAAGTAGTGACATATAAACTTTTTTTCTCTTTCTATTTTGTAATATTTAAAACAAAACATAAATAACAACATTAAGGGGTGGCGGCGCAGCTTGTTGCCCGCCTGTTCGTTATCTTGATGTAATTTTCTTTGTCCGGGATTGAAAGTACAACGTTAATGGGTGAAAAAAATAATAATAATAACAATAAACATGGAATGCTTTATATGTGTCAACGATAATTTAACTTGTCAATTGTCATACAAACATTAGAGTTTTTTTTTCGTTTCTGTATATTTAAGTAGTTATATATTGATGAATATCTAAATTTAACACCCGGTATGATAATATAAAAAATTTCAAGTAAACGATACTTGTCTATAGATATAAAATTATAAATCATGATGTTATATGTCGTTAAGAATAGTAGAATAAATACATATTGAAAACGACGATGGTTCCGTAATTCTATAAATTACGTTATTGATAGATGACTAGTTACCTTCGACTTTGACAATGTCTTTAAAGTCCACCATCTTAATATTTAGTTGGGGAAATGGAATTTAATAATCCCAACTTTAGGGGATTGGAAGGGAGCAGTCTCAACTTGAAAGTTGTAATATAACGGTCCTAACTTGTCATTGTGTTTATTCTAATGGTCCCAAACTAACCCCAATTAAGTTTTTCTGTTAGGTGCCACGTGGCATCACACGTGGCAGTCCTACGTGGCACAGTATATGTCCAGCTAGCAAAAAACGTGGCCCATTTGTTAAGTGCCACACCACCCCACCAACACCACCACCAACCACCACCAACCACCACCACCACCACCAACCACCAACCATGAAGAACCCTAATTCTATACTCGATCAATTGACCAACGATTTGAACATGTTAATCAAATTAATGTTAGGGCTATTATAGAAAAACGAATTCCGAACAAAACCATACTAAATAATCACACTAACCTGTTCGTTTTCGAGGTGTAATCGATTAAAAAGGGTGTTCGGCCACCGAGCATAAAACCAACGAATTGGAGCTTGATTTTGATGTTTTTGATGCGGGTTTTTGCACCGAATGGATCGACTAAGATGCAGGAATGATTATATGGCTTTAATTCGTGGCATTTATAAACGATTCGTGGTATTTATAAGTGGGTTTGGTGAAGATGGTAGTGGTGGTGGTGGTGAAGATGACGGTGGTGGCAGGTGGTTGTGGTGGTGGTGGTTGTGAGTAGGAGGGAAACAAAATTTTTAAGGTGGTGGTGTGGTGTCGTCGGAGATGGTGGTGGTTGACGGTGGTGGCAGGTGGTTGTGGTGGTGGTGGTGAAGATGACAGTGGTGGCAGGTGGTGGTGGTGGTTGTGGTGATGATGACGGTGGTGGTGGTGGTGGTGGTTGTGGTGGTGGTGGTGGTGGTGAAGATGATGAAGATGATGGATAATGGGCCCACCCTTTTTTTTTACAGCTCCACACTTTTTGCCGCGTAGGAATGTCACGTGGGATGCAAACGTGGCACTTAACAGAGAAAACTAACCGAGGTTAGTCTGGGACCAACAAAATAAAAAGGTTGACAACTTGGGACTGCTATGTTACAACTTTCAAGTTAGGACTGCTGCCTTCCAACCCCTAAAAGTTGGGATTATTAAATTCCATTTCCCCTATTTAGTTAATAACATTTCGGTAGTGTTACGTTAATATTTAATTAATAAATAATCATATGAAATTTTCTGATTAGTCTCGGGCTCTTAAGTAATTTACTTGGCATGGAAGAAAACACAAGCAGAGTTATATATACCTGGAACCTACCTGAAGCATACAGGATGGATACATTCATTGTATGTTCAATGGCATTAGGATATGTATGTTATCCACAAGCAACAAGATGTTTAGGGGGAAGGGATATCCTAGGCAAGTAATATATAGTAACATAGACTAGAACCATCCAAACATCGGCAACGTCTACCCTGATATACCATGAAACTTTTTATTTATTTTTTTAATTTAAAAAAATTAAACACTTAAATCCAAAGGTTTTAATCAGAGGATTGAGGATTGGTCAAAACACCAAAAGCAATAATTGGTCAAAACACACAAAGGCCAACACCCAACTCCACAACATATTGTCTTGAAAATCAAATCTGCAACATTGACTAGGGGATGGTGGCGGTGTTGCCTGACCACAAGTAACAGGAAAGGGGGTAACGAGTAAGGTGTCCCGGCCTTCCCCTATTAGCGTTGGGTAATTCCCCAATTTTTGAGTCGTTTGTTTTCTTTAAATATAAAACACTATTTAATAAAAAAAAAAAAATTCAGTTGCATCAATAGTTACAAAAAAAAATTCTAAGGCAACTTTTATTAACAAAACAAAAGGACAAAAAGTCCGGTAGTACAACTTCATACAATCCCGAACTACGTATTATTTACAAAAAGGCAAACCACCATTGGTCCCATTCAAGGGGAGATCTTTGAGCGGCTTTTCACCCTACCGGTTGTACGAAGCACATCAAAAAGTTTGCAACCTTTTAGAATTGAAGATAACCTCGTTTCCAATCCAAAATGCAAACCATCTAGTTTCTAAGGAGCCCAAGTAGTGAAATATATATATTCCCCAATATGTGAGGAAGTTAACATCAAAGAAGTGTATGTAGGCTCAATATAATCTTGAAAATCAGACCCAAAATGTCACCAAGTACACAAAAAACTATAAGATTAATCAAACCTTGAATTGTATTATTGATTGAAAAGAGATTACAAGAGCCCCATATATAGATAATACTAATTACAATTTAGTACCCTTAACAATAAACAACTTGACAGACAATAACTTAGTTTAACATTCCCCCGCAAGTTGAGGGCGGGGAACGACCTGCAACTTGGATCGTAAGGATAAGAATCGTTGCGTGGACAAGGGCTTTGTAAAGACATCAGCTATTTGATCATCAGTAGAAATAAAGTTAACATTCAACTTCCTTTGAGCAACTTGTTCACGAACAAAATGATAATCAACTTCAACATGCTTTGTTCGCGCATGGAAGACCGGATTTGCAGAAAGATAGGTCGCACCAAGATTGTCACACCAAAGTGTCGGCGGCTTATCAACTATACCAAGCTCACGAAGGAGAGATCTTAACCAGATCAGTTCTGCCACAGTATCAGCGATAGCCTTATATTCTGATTCTGTAGAAGATCGAGAGACGGTGCGTTGCTTCCTAGCAGCCCATGAAACAAGATTGGAGCCCAAATAAATAGCAAAGCCCCATGTGGACCGACGATCGATAGGGCAACCGGCCCAATCTGAATCTGAAAAAGCCTGAAGATTGGGCCATGCTGAATCAGAAAAGGCTTGTAGATGACAACCTGAATCATGGCGGAATAGTAAACCAAGTTGAGTCGTTCCTTTTAAATAACGTAGAATGCGCTTGACAGCAGCCCAATGATTTTCAGTAGGCGCATGCATAAATTGACAAACTTTGTTAACTGCAAAGGCAATATCTGGTCTGGACAAGGTGGCATATTGAAGCGCACCTACAGTTTGTCGATATTTAGACGGGTCATCAAGAGGAGGACTGTCATCAGGAAGCAAAACATGAGAAGTACTCATAGGGGAAGCAACTGGTTTGCAATCAGAGAGACCTGCTCGTTGAAGAATGTCTAGAACATATTTGCGTTGAGACAGGACAAGATCATGACCATGATGTAGCACTTCAATTCCCAAAAAATAATGTAGTTGTCCAAGATCCTTGACAGCAAATAGAGAACTGAGGCGTTGAATGATATCAGCAACAGCTTGAGGTTGATTTCCTGTGATTATAATATCGTCCACATACACTAGGACATAGACAATAGTGCCATTTGAGTTAAGAATAAAGAGTGACGGGTCAGTTTTGGACCCGGAAAAGCCAAGCTGCTGAAGTGCCGTAGACAAACGAGTAAACCAGGCACATGGGGCTTGCTTGAGCCCGTATAAGGATTTGTGTAATAAGCACACATGATCAGGTTTGGTGGGATCAATGAAGCCAGGAGGTTGTTTCATATACACTGTCTCTTGAAGATCACCATGCAAGAAAGCATTCTGAACATCCAGTTGGCGAAGTGACCACTTATTCATAACAGCAATAGATAAAACAGTGCGAATAGTAGTAGGTTTAACTACTGGACTAAATGTTTCATGATAGTCAACACCAGGTTGTTGGTGAAAGCCCTTAGCCACTAGCCGAGCTTTGTACCGGCTGATCTTCCCATTTGGATCTGTTTTCAACCTGTAAACCCATCTACAATCAACAATATTAGCATTCCTGACAGGAGGAACTAACGACCACGTCCCATTAGTATGTAGTGCAGTCAACTCTTCAGCCATGGCTTGACGCCACTCCGAAGATTTGTTGGCAACGGTAAACGAGGTAGGCTCAACAGGTAAGGTGTGAGAGGTGGTAGTAGTATAGGCAGCAGGGTTATAGCGGGTGGTAGGTTTGGGGTTAGGCCGAAGGTTGGAAGGCCGGGTGCGTGGTGGTGGATTAGATTGGGCGGTTGGGCTTGTGTGATGGGTTGTGTCGGGCTGTTGTGGTAAGTCGGTCGTAGGATTGTATTCCGCTGGTAAGGTGGGCTCAGTAATGGGTGACAGAGAGGAAGTGGGACTGGGTTGGGTTGTAGGTTGGGTTTGATTTGTAGTGACAGGGAAAGATGGACGGGCACATGGTGGTTCGGTTGGAAAACCTAGTGGTGGGTTTGGAAAAACAGAGATGTATGGTGTGTTGGTGTGTGAGGAGGTTGGGTCAGTAGATGAAACTTTATGGTAGGGAAAGACATGTTCGTTGAAGCGAACATGTCGGGCAATATACACCCGTTCGGTGCAAGGGTCAAAGCAACGGTAACCATGGTGAACAGGGCTATAACCAAGAAAGATACAAGGGGTGGAGCGAAACTCGATTTTGTGGTGGTTATACGGACGAAGAAAAGGGAAACATTGACATCCAAAAACCCGAAGAAAAGAATAATCGGGTTTGCGTTTGAAGATGTGTTCAAAGGGAGACTTATTGGAGGAGACACGAGAAGGAAGCCGATTAATTAAATAAACAGCAGTTTCAAAGGCAAATTGCCAGAAACGTTGAGGAAGACTGGACTGTGCCAAGAGAGTAAGTCCCGTTTCCACAACGTGTCGATGACGACGTTCTACAATCCCATTTTGTTCACTTGTATGGGGACAAGAACGTCGGTGAATTATGCCAAGGTTATGACAGTAGGACGCAAGACTACGAAACTCCCCTCCCCAGTCAGATTGGATGCTTTTTAATTTGGTGTTAAATTGTCTTTCAACCATTTTAATAAAGTTTGTTAAAATAGGATAAACATCGGATTTGTAAACTAGTGGGTAAAACCACATGTACCTAGAGTGGTGATCAACACAAAGCAAAAAGAAACGACAACCATCACTAGATAAAGAAGGAGTAGGGCCCCAAACATCACAATAAACAAGATCCAAGAAATTTTTGCTACGAAAAGTCGAGTCTGACAAAGATAACTTAGAAGACTTGCCCATTTGACAAGACGTACATAAATCAGTAGATAGTTTATCTAAAACAGGTAAAGAACAATGCGAAATAACAGAACGAAAAACTTGAGCATGGGGATGGCCGAGACGTTGATGCCAAGTGTTGGAAGACGCTTTTGTGGTAGTAAAGGCAACTTTTGGAAATGACTTGAGTTGAGGAAGACGGATAGAATATAAGCCCTGTTCACTTGGACCCGTGAGGAGGATATTGTGTGTAGACTCGTCCTTCACAACAAAATAAGAAGCATGAAATTCAAAGAAAACATCGTTATCAACACAAAATTTTTGAGCAGATAAAAGGTTCTTTTGAAGTTCAGGGACATGAAGGACATTGGAAAGGACAAGGGTTTTATTAGGTGAGTAAATTTTAGTTGAGCCAATATTTAAAATGGGTAAAGATTGACCGTTACCAACAAGGAGAGAGTCCTTACCATAGTATGACTCAGAGTTGTCTAGACTAGCTACGTCTGGAGTGCCATGATCATTAGCACCTATGTCAGGAAGCCAAGTGAAACCTGACTGAGAATCAGCATCTGAACGAGTTGCATAGTTGGCCTGTGGCTGCATACGAGTCTGAGTTGACTGATTTGGACACTGAGATGGGAGATGTCCAATGCCACAACGATTGCAGTGACCATAAGCTGTGTTTTGAGTGGAAGCCCAAGAGAATTGGCGTGTGTTGTTATTGTCTCGACCACGATTGTTTGGTCGCGAGCTGCCATGTGACCCACGATATCCACGGTTGCCCCGATTATTGTTAGAAGTTCGAGGGGTAAAATAGGCTTGAGGCTGAGAAGAAGTGGCTGTGTTAACCTGATATCCCATCTGATTTTGAATCTGGGCAGCCATGAGTTGAAGATGTTGGAGCTGATTCTGAAGGGCAGCAATGTTGGGTTTTGTGGCTGCTGGAACGGCTGGAACAGCAGTAGTAGGGGGTTGGGCAGCAGCAAAAAAGGCTTGAGGGCTGGTGTTGGACACTGCAGAGGGTAAAATTTTTGCTATCATATAATCATGGTCACTTAGGAGACTATGGAGTTCATTGAAACTAACCGGTGGTGAACGTGTTAGAAGATTGGCCTTAAGACCGTTGTACTCTTCACGAAGACCCGCGAGAGTGAGCATTACAAGATCCTTGTCTTTCATGGGTTCACCAATATTTGATAAAGCTGTTGCATATTCTAGAGCCCGACTTAGATAATCAGCGGGTTTTTCATCACCTTTCATGGTGATTCGAAGTAGTTGACTTTTAAGAGTAAATTCGTGTGAGGATGTTACCGGTGCATAGGCTCGTTCTAGAGAGAGCCATACCTCACGAGAAGTGCGACCTTGAATATGCTGAAAGGATTCTTCAGAGACCGTGGAGATGATGAGCATTCGGACATGAGCATCGTTCGCGATCCATGGAGCATAACTTGGATGATCAGTAACAGCAGCCTCGGTTGTAACTTTTGGTTCTGGACAAGGAATAGAGCCATCAATATAACCAAACAGGTTGTGGGATGTGAGAAACGGTTCAATCATTGACCGCCAATGGCCATAGTTTGTTGGTTTGAGTGAAAAGGCAAACTTATGAGTGTTGTGTATGGTTTTCTCTTGTGTTGAAAAGGGTAGTATAGCAGCCATTGATTTGTTGATTGGCTGAAGAAGAAAGGTGGCTGGTTAGGGTTGTAAGGAGCAGCCGACTTTTTTTTTTTGAATGGTAGGGTTTTGGCCAGAATTTTTGGAATGGTATAATTGATTTGATTTGGCTCTGATACCAAATCAAACCTTGAATTGTATTATTGATTGAAAAGAGATTACAAGAGCCCCATATATAGATAATACTAATTACAATTTAATACCCTTAACAATAAACAACTTGACAGACAATAACTTAGTTTAACAAGATTAATGAAAATCGTTTGTCCCAAATTAAGAGATCATGTAGAAACAATTGGCTTAGTAATGAAATGCCAAAAGAAACTGAACCGGTTACACTTGTATGGCCGCAGCTAAAATTAACATGTAGTGCATGTAGGCCACATGTACCTAACTCAAGTTGTAAGTTCCCATTAGTTATTCGATAGCCGCTGCATTGTTGTTGAAATTTCGACTTTTCATACATATTTTCTTGTGTTCTTCAATTATTTCAGTTCATCTGGGCAGTAGTAGATAAAAATAGACATAATTAGTGTATGACTAAACATGAAACTATGCTTGTCATGCTTTTGTTTCATCTTATTCAACATTTTTGAGTAAATTTTTCTTGTAGTTTTTTGCATATGTTTTGTTCGAACTACGTATGGATTTTAGCCTTTTAGGTCTATGTTGCATTTAGGGCGGACGGGGTGGTCCGTAATGGCCACCCCATGATGGCTATAATACTGCGAAACACCGGCCCACCCAAATTTTCACGCCCGCGATTGTTTCATTTGGTAATACATATCACGGAGTGTGATAGCCAAAAGCAGCCAAATATTGGTGGTCTCAGCTAAAGTCAGCCACATTTTCTTTGTTTTATTATTAAAAAATAGTAATAGGTGTGATGGAATGAGGTGTCATAAAGTGATTGGGTGTGATGGTTTTAGTGATAATTGTAAATACCACTACATGGGTTTAGTGATGAAATGTGATAGAATGTTATGAAATAAGGTGGCACAAAATGATTGGGTGTGATACTGTGATGGGTGTGATAAAAGGGTGACCATCCCTTGTGGCCTTACGAGAGATCTAAAATTTAAGACACAAGTTACCAAAAAGATATTGATATAACTGAACGAAAATGTATTGTGTATAAATTTCTTAGGGCTATTTAGCAACTTATAAATGAGTAAGTGTTACCAATAAGAGGCCTGAACCATTAAGTGTTGAACCGGTAAGAGGTCTGAACTATTCAGACTCAGTATAATGTTTACTCATTCAGAAGCAAATGTTTCGCCGATTCAGACATCTGCTTGTAGGACAAATAATCTGAATAACAAAACACCCCATTAGCCTTCCTAAACAATGAAATATTAGAGAATAGATAAAAAACTATATAACTACTAACAAACACAACAAAAATGAAAAAAACTTACCTTTGACAGTGTCTAAAAAAAATCTAACCTAAGTTATATACTTCTAGCATATTGATATTTGAATGATCCATGTTCCTTTTTGTAGATACAGGAAGAAAAATTGCAACCGGTGATTATTGCCTTGGGTAATCCATTACATACATGTTTCTTTTTTGTTGCCTTATTCCATTGTTTCACTTTGGGTGTATTTTAACATTTATGAAATATTCCAGGTTTATGTATAGGAGGTGTGACGATAGTAATCATCATAATCTTGTGCTTCAAAGGCAAATTAAGATGGAGAAAAAAAATGGCTAAGTACAATACCAATATGGAAAATTTTCTAAAAGCTCAGGAATTCTTTACTCCAAAAAGGTATTCTTATTCACAAGTCAAGAAGATGACAAATTCCTTTGAAACTAAGCTGGGGGAAGGTGGATTTGGTTCTGTGTATAAAGGAGTGCTAAGCAACAACAATCTTGTAGCTGTGAAGGTTTTAAGTGAAGTAAACGGTAATGGTGAAGATTTCATGAATGAAGTTGCAAGTGTTGGGAGGACTTCACATGTTAATATTGTTCGTCTTGTGGGATTTTGTTTGGAGGGTAATCGAAGAGCTTTGATCTATGAATTCATGCCTAATGGTTCCTTGGAGAGGTTCATATATGGACACAGTTCTTCGGATAGTAACCAACTTGGGTGGGAAAAGTTGTACCAAATCGCAGTTGGGACTGCTCAAGGATTGGAATACCTGCATACGGGTTGTAACACACGGATCTTACATCTTGACATAAAACCGCATAACATACTTTTGGATCAAAACATGTGTCCTAAGATATCCGACTTTGGACTTTCTAAGTTATTCCGTGATAGAACAAGTATGATATCCTTGTCTCGTATGAGAGGAACACCAGGTTATATTGCTCCTGAACTATTTTCTACGAATTTTGGGCAAGTATCCCACAAATCCGATGTTTATAGTTATGGAATAGTGGTTCTAGAAATGGTTGGAGGGAGGAAAAATATGGGAGTTGAAGCCGATCACACAAGTGAGATATACTTTCCTCATTGGATATACAAGAAGCTTGACGTAGATGAAGAACAACTTGGATTACATGAAATTACAAGTACTCAAGAGAGCGAGATGGCAAGGAAAATGATTATCGTGGGCTTATGGTGCATACAAACCAACCCCTTGAAGCGCCCCTCAATCAATAAGGTGTTGGAAATGTTAGAAGGGGACTTGCTATCATTAGAAATCCCTCCAAAACCTTATTGGTATTCTCCATCAGGTTCCGTTAATTCCCTATCTACAGACGAATTCCATCATTAATCTTTGTACGCAGTTAAGAAAAATGAGCGGCTGCTAGCAATTTTATATATATGGGTTTTGCTCCAGAAGATCGTCACAAAAGTAAACAATTGCAAATGATTGATCATTTATTAGCTTAACATGTAATAAATCTTGGCTCTTGGTCAGTTTCACTTCCACCCTAAGCATGTGTTTGAACACCATTTCATCACACTTATTAGGGGATGGAGTATGTAGCTAGGTTCCATAAACACCTTCCAAAATAGGTGTTTTCCATATAGTTTTATAGTTTAGTTGGTTGGAAGTTATAAACACCTCTATATTGAACATGTGTTTCAGTTTGGACTCACCTTAAGTAATTCGTTGATAAATTAGTAATTTTTAAAAAAATACGTGATGATTTTGTTTTGAAATTAATATACATCATATGTTTAATTGTAAATATCAGGATGCGTTACCCATAAGCAGCAACAAGATGTTTGCCTTTGGTAATTTCCTAGTTTTAGACTTTTAGGACAGAGATCGATAATCAAAATAGGAAGGATATATTTCATACAAAATGGACACTAGAAGTCTAGAATCATATTTGTAATTTGGCAGAACAAATAATAAAAGTGAAAGTTGATCTTACTACATGGCTATCAACATAATTTACATTAATACAATTAAAAATTCGCTTTAAAAAAATACATTGGAAGTTCAACTCTAAATACCGAATTTAATTGTAATATTTTTAACTTTTCAAGCATCGATAAAAAGATAATACACCAAATGACGCTGAATAAATATTAACTCTTTACCCATTCACTTGTATGTGTTCATCACCTTCACTCAGTCATTCACGCATCACCTCCTTAACCACCAACTAGTCGGATTGAGTCAAGTCAGGCCTCTTATTGATTTAGAGTCTCTTAACCAATCAAATTTCTTAACGACTCGGCACTTGTGCAGAGATTGTCAATCAACCTCTAAATAATTGGAAGTAGAAGGACCATCTATGCCATTTAGAGAATCTGTACAAGCAAAGATCGAACCCAAAGGTAGAAACCAAAATTAATGAGCAAAATTCTTAGGCTTTTAGTTCCATCTTATACAAGTGATTAGGTTAACTATTAGGGAAGTGAAACTTTACATCTAGTTTCATTTCCTTGAATTTAAGGAGGTTGCTTAACCTATGTATTGATTTTATGGAATTAACCATGTTTATGGCATATGATAGCTTATAAATACTCTGGCTACTGTTTAGTTAACTTGATGGTTAGATTTAATTTTCATAAACCACCTTAATTGATTATTCACATGTATCTTAATGCTGCATGCAAATTGGGCCTTTTGTTCTCTAAATTCAAAAAAAAAAAAAAAAAAACAAACAAACAAACACGTGAATAAACGCTTTACTTAAAAAAGTGCTAATGTGTTTACAATCGAACTCGTTGTTAGCAACTACCAAAAGAAAAACAACACCACGTTTATTCCAACATCAAGGTTACATAATTACATAGACTTAAATAGAAAACATATGTTTTATTTTTCTAGATAAATTAAATTCTAGTGAGAATTATAAATGAATAAGTAGTACAACATGACAGATATTCCCTAATCTTTTGTAATTGTTCATTCGATAGTTTAATCACATGATAATTATTGTAATAAAAGTAGATCAAAAAATATTATTCCATAACATTTAACTTTTGAGTCTATATATAGTAACACGTGCAACAGTATAACTATACTTTAATCATTATTTTTTTAGGGACGTTAAATGGAAACATAGATATATCAAAGATGACACATCTATATCTATATCTATATCTATATCTACATAGGAGGTGTGCCACGTTTTAAACAAAACACTAAATCCTACATAACACTCAAAAAGGTCATTCTCCGTCTTTAGGTGTGCCACGTGACATCCTCCTTCTTATTTTCATTCAAAAGTTTTTTTCTCTCTCATGTTTCCTCCACAATTTTAAAACGATAATAACTTTTATTTATGGTATTTTTTTTAAAAAAAATAATTACACCAAATTAACGAACGTTTATTATCTTTCCAACGATTACCATAGTGCTATACAAAAAACGGAGAAAAAAATGACTTTTTTGTGGGTTTTTGTTCATGCAGGAAAAAAAACACAATGTGTTCAGATAATTCATTAATCATGTCTAGGCAAGTCAGTAATGATGTTCAAACTAGGAATTATATTTTCATCAAGTGCAGGATATGTTAAAACCATTCATTTTCAACTATAGTGCACATTGGCAGTTGAACTATAGAATCAAAATGTTTCCACATAGTATTCAACTTATTGTAATACTCAGCAACAAAACTATCATTTTGAGTTATACTATTAATTTTCTGATGCAAGTTGAACATAACACAACCATCAACTCTATCATATGTTTCCCTAAGATCAAGCCAAACATCTCTAGCATACTTAGAAAATACCTGTTCTAAATACAATTACTCACATACAGAATTAATCAGCCAAGACAAGACAACAGAATTACATCTTTCCCACTGATTAGCAAGAGTCTCATCATCAGTGGGTTTCACACAAGTACCATCAATGAATCCTAACTTATTTTTAGCTTGTAAAGCAAGTTTCATAGATTTAGACCATACAGAATAATTTTCTGTTCCTTTTAATTTCATACTAATAAGAGACAGACTGGATGTATCACTAGGATGCAAAAATAATGGATCACTGATATCCAATTTAATAACAAGAGTACCTATAGCACCTTCTCCTACTCCAAGGTTAGGACCACCACCACCAGGGTTAGCAGCCCTAACTCTAGCAGGATTCACAACACACTACTAGAAACCAGGGTGTTTTCCTAGGAAAAGTTCCTACGGATTTCCCATGAACGTCTACTCCTACTGATTTCCCACGAAAATTACTACGAAACAATTGGAAATCCAAAACTAGCTACAAAAAAAGCAACAGAAATGATTTTGTAGGAAACGCATGTGAAATTTCCCACGCAATTCCGACATAATAGTATCCTATTTTATGATTCCGTGGGAAATGTGTGGAAAACAATCAAAACGTTATTTTTGTTTTTTTATTATCTTTTAAAAGATAAATAAAAAAACAAAAATAGTGTTTTCGTGGGAAATCCATAGGAATTTCCCACACATTTTCTATGCATTTTGATTTAAGATTCAATTTCGTGAGAAATGTGTAGAAAACACATTATTTTTTGTGGGAAATCCGTAGGAATTTCTCACACATTTTCTATGCATTTTGAGATAAGATTCAATTTCATGGGAAATGCGTCGGAATGTGCGACAATTCTATAATTCCGTAGGAAATGCGTCATATTTTCCTACAGACTTCCTACGGATTGTTTTTTCTCATAACAACTAATATAAAGTATTTGCACCTTTATAGTCGTAATAAATGTATACGGTGATACTAATATTGTTTTTTATTATAAGGATATGCGATTAGGGCATCTATGATATGTTATTGTTGATTATAATCTAATATGACTGAACACAACATGATTCAATATCGAACGTTACACAACAAAGTCCATAATGGGTTATCAAGCGATATTAATGCCTAATACGATCAATTAGGGAATGTATGACTTGTTCTTGTCGGCTGCAATCTAATATGACTCAATACAACGTGTAACCCTTCCATACTGAATGTTATGTAATAAAGACAATAATGGACTAGTGAGAGATCCTGATACGGTCCATTAGGGCATATATGAGTTGTTAGTGTCAATTACGATGTGATATTACGTAATACAACGTGGTATGACCCATCAATAACGAATGTTATTATTAAATACCATAACATGCCATTAGGGGATATCAAGGCCCAATACGTTCCGTTGGGGCATGTATGATTTGTTATTGTCGATTACGATCTAATATGATTCATGCAACACAACATGGTATATGTCACCCCCGACTTAGGTGGGCCTAGACGGAATTCCAGATTGTCATCAAACATCACAAATGCAAGCAAACAGCGAAAGTAATATAAATAATTATTCATTTATAAATAATAGGTCACATTTCTATTCAATATACATCTTCTAGTACAAATATTCTAGGTAATGTCTAAAGTTCTTGCTCGCCTTCTGATTCATCCGTCGGGGCTACTTCGAGTCGCAGCTGCCTAATCCTTGAAACTGCAGAACAGATACCTGAACACATGCTTAAAATAGGTTTTGGGTCAACAATAATGTTGGTGAGTCCGTGCGTGTGTTTAACTAGTTAAAACAGGTTTATTATCTCAAAACAAGTTATTATTCAAAATAAGGTTTAATAAGTAAAACAGTTTATCACAAAGGGATGTACAAGCCACACCTCAATCCTAACAATGAATCCACTTACTCCCATCATGGATTCCCATGGCAAAACACATGACACATACCTCAGTGGAGGGTTTCCCGAGCTTCCGAGTCCACTGTGTGCGGGGGTTTCCCCAAGTAGCGCTACCCACATATCAAGCGGCCCAATCTCCCGTTGGGTTGATGAGTGTGGTGGTATCGGGAGCACCTTGTAACATCATCTGGTTCCTCACATTAACTGGTTCTACACTGGAAGCATGTATTCACCCCAAAATAGTTAAAATACAAAAGGGGAAATGGTACACGGGACTCACATGGATAACAATGCACATGAATGGTTTATAATAATTGTAGCATCCAACATCTCGTACGGTATTCTTCCTGGACGAATCCTAAGTCGACAATTATTGTTAGTGTTTGGTTTTTATCCATTGATGGTTACGCGTGGGGACGAGCTCGAGCATATGGTTTCTATATATCTTTGTATCCAAAGTCTCATGAGCCAATTCAATTATTATACTCTAAGTCCCAAATGTCGAGGTGATAATCCTCTCGATATTTATATGTGTATACTTAGTTCACGTCGCTTATGATAATATACAAATTGTTAAGCACCGATTCTATGGTGTCATAACTAATGTCCGAGATCTCAAATCTTGATGTTTACATTATTATTCTTGCCTAACTCTATCTTATGTGTCTAGGTGTCAAGTTACTATCCACTTTACCATTTATATATAGGCTTGCATCTAATAACATGTCGTATGTTATGTCTAACTAAGTTCGATCTTTAGTCCCAATGTCCAAGTATTGTTACTAGGATTCCTTGACTTGTTCATATAAGCTTTTTATATATAAATATACATGTCTCGTCGTATCCTAGTTCTAATCATATCCAAGTCTACGTCTAATCTCCCATATGTCACAAATCCAACTCCAAATATTAGGTCTGAGTCATATAATCAATGTTCAATGTTTCAAGTGCCAAGTCCCAACGCTATGGTTTCTATTATCAAAATCAAAATGTCCAAACCAATTACCGATACTCAATATAATATGCTCGTCAAGTCCCACACGCTATATATAGTATAAAGATAATAATTAATATCACTATCGAGTTAGCGGGTTCAGTTATTACCTCATACTCGACCCTGAGTACATGTTTGACCGTTCCTTGGACCCGGTTGACTTATGTTGACCAGTTGACTAACGTTGACTGGTTTGACCAGTCAACCATCTTGACTTCTGTTGACTTGAAGGTTAACTTCTGTTGACCCGCTCGTTGACTCGAACCTTAACCCGACTCCTTGACTGCTTCGATTAACCCAACCCTAGTCACCACCATCTACTTTGGTCCTCCTTCTACCAACACCTCGGTAACCCATAACCAAAGCGCCTCCATAATCCGGTTACTGTACCCCAACGACACCCACCACTGCCGTCGTACACCACCATCAGACAACTTCCACTGCCGCCGTCGTCCACAACCTTAATTCATCCATCACCAATCATTGCTCAATAATCATCATCATCGATCCTCTACAAGAACAGGGGTGACTAAGTTTACCTTAATTAGATGATGACTCGGTATTGAGGGCGGTGTTGCCGCCGGAACCACCAGTATCACCGCTGTCGTCGTTGTCTTTCTTCGGCTTTAACCATTGCCGTCGTCTCTGCTGTCTCTGCCTTGCTCCGTCCTCAGGTGATGGTTAATCGCTCGGTGACACTTCATCAGTCTCTCTCTCTCTCTCTGTGTGCTCTCTTAAGGTGAATGGGTGCAAGAGGGTGGAGACGGGCCACCGTGGCTCCGCCGTGAGAGGGAGGAGGAGACCCTCTGTCTCCTTTCTCTCTCTAGCTTGCTTCTCTCTCATTCTTTAAAGTAGATGTGTGTGTGTATTCTGATTTGGGTGTGTGTGTGTGTGTGTTATACGAGATGTGAGAGACGGAGGGCAAGAGTTGTGTTTGTGTGCAGACAAAATGTAAAGGTTAATTGGGTGGGGTTTTATAAAGGAATAGGTGGGTGATGACTTGTGTGTGTATGTGTTGTGTTGTTACAAAGCTAGGGTGCCATGGGGCACATGGCACTCATGCCATGTGTCCCATGGGATGACTAATTTTATTAGTCACGGGTCGGGTTTAGGTTCGTATCGCGTTTTAGTTCGGTCTCATAACACGCATTCTATAATATTTTATATATGTGACGGTTCGATTTTTAATTTCGCACATAACCGTCTCGCTCATTATTGTTTTAGGTTACTTTTATTACACGAAATTAATAATAAACGTTAAAAATTTTGGGGTCCACTCCGGGTTGTTACATTCTTCCCCCTTATAAGAATTTCGTCTGCGAAATTATGGTTGGGGTCATATCTTGTAATTTAATCACAGTTCTCATAACTTGTTAAGGTTATTCTCTCTAATGACACTCGTGGATGTAAACTTATAGTTATCTCACTAGTTAAATATGTCATACCACTGGAAGTTGAGGAAATAAATCCAGGGTTCACCACAAAGTTACAATGATCTATGTACACCGGGCTTTATGCGGTCATAATACATTTTCCAAGACATGTTTACGGCTCATACGAGCAACGAAAATGGTTTAAGTTTTGACAATTCTACTTACAAGATGAGGGTATGAAGATTGACTCATCGAATAGTGTGTCCCAAATACAGGGATGTTAACCAAATCAGTGGCTTTACAGTCGTCAAAACGGGTAAATAGACAACTAAGACATGGCAATCATGGGAAACAGGACCTGTAAATTCTCCAATCTTTTGGTCGTTCGATTGGTTTTAAGAATGATCCTGTTTCATTTCCTTATTAATTTAACGAAACGAGTCAATGGGGAGGGATGAAAGGCATTCGATTGGATAAGTACGATAAAACCAACTTTACACTTGCCAGTTGTGCGTCACTTGGGCTTTAGTAAAGAAATACTCTATATACCGAGTGTTTTTCCTTGTTGTTCAAAATAGGGGATCAAAATGGTTTGGGCGTTTCCATTTACCACAATCGAGTTTATAAACAGATTCCCGGAAGATTTCTGTGTCAATCAATAAAAGGATACCTTCTGGTTTGGGCCGAAGAGTTTCACTGGAAAAGAAGAAAGAGTGAATATTTTCTTTGTTTTCACATCGAGCGCACCGTCCTTGAAAGGATTGCGATATTCGATCAAAATCAATAGTTTTGCCAAAAATAACAGAGAAATGATATTTGGTTTAACGCAACGTCGAAGACAGACTAAAGTTTATTCTAGGTCGGACTTCCAGTCTTGATTCTGACATACCATTGGTGCTTATATTATAGGGTGTACCGCACCCAACCCACCACACCTTTGATACACCAAAACTTACCAGAAGTCTTTTTCAAAGAGTAGAATTAAAATTCTGAATTGATTCCCAGTCCCATTCTTGATGTACCATCGGTGTTTATATATAGGGTGTACCGCAGCTAACCCACCACACCTTTGGTACTTCAATAAACGGACTGGAATCTTTTCCAAAAATCTGCTTAAATTTTAAGTATCTGTAAATTGGCGATTCTAATTTACCTTATATTAGAGTGTTATGTTTTCGAGGATATTTAGCGCGAATGATCAAAATGCAAAGTTTTAGAAAACTTTTGATAGTATTTGAGGCACATAAATGTTTCGCTTGGATCTGAATTAATGGTTTTAGGAGTTATACTTTTCGAAAAGACTAAAATATCCAGAGAGCCAAGAACAAACATGGGAATTTCTGCACTTGGGCGTTATCAGAAGAGTTGGAACACAGTGTCCGAGTGATTCCTGATGCCAAAATGAGGGAAAATCACCGGGTTTGCTTATGAGTTTTGCTAAAGTGATCCTGGATTTTCAAGATTTTGCGAATTTAAATCAAGGGAAACGCGAACAAATAGAGTTCCAAATGCTTATGAGAGCGTTATTTCACAATATTTCCAATCTAAAGATTATGCACAGTGGTTCAAATGAATGATTTCGAGTCTCTAAGGGTGTCTTAAGTACGGTTTTGTGACAAAAAAAGAGCATCAAGCAGAGTTTGGTTTCCATAAGTAGAAGTTTGGAATGCTGGTTACACCAACAAGGAGTTTCTCACGGATAATTCTAATTCTAAGTGTTATAATAACTTCCGAAGGATCGTTCGAAATATTCTATAGTACGGTTCGTCAGAAGAGAATATTGTGGTTAAGAAATCAAGAAGCACACAAGACATAGTGTATTCCTAATGCATCTGTAGTAAGTATTCCGTGGTCTAGACGAGTTCCTGTTTCAGAGTGTTGATTCGACTCTCACGATCTTTAATAAGATATTCCCGAAATGCCCTTGTGCCTGCGGTTTCATGATTATGTCCGCGACCATAATTCACTTCCTCGCCTCACTTAAGCATCCAAGTATATTCTTTATAAAAATCCATGATATCTCATCTTCTCTCTAGTTTACTCGTGTGTTTTTGGTAAAGTCTCATCCTAATGTGTTCAGTACCCGTGGTCGACTAGTTTGGTATCACCTTGTTGCATCTCCAGTTCATCCGTCATGTTCCAGTTTTCCGGATCGAAATAAATTATGTGGTTTCAAAAGTTAGGATCCTAAGGTTCACATTTGAAGCCTAATGGGATTCTTATTTGCTTCAGCTGTTTGCTCTGATACCAATCTGTCACACCCCGACTTAGGTGGGCCTAGACGGAATTCCAGATTGTGATCAAACATCACAAATGCAAGCAAACAGCGAAAGTAATATAAATAATTATTCATTTATAAATAATAGGTCACATTTCTATTCAAATATACATCTTCTAGTACAAATATTCTAGGTAATGTCTAAAGTTCTTGCTCGCTTCTGATTCGTCCGTCGGGGCTACTTCGAGTCGCAGCTGCCTAATCCTTGAAACTGCAGAACAGATTCCTGAACACATGCTTAAAATAGGTTTTGGGTCAACAATAATGTTGGTGAGTCCGTGCGTGTGTTTAACTAGTTAAAACAGGTTTATTATCTCAAAACAAGTTATTATTCAAAATAGGTTTAATAAGTAAAACAGGTTATCACAAAGGGATGTACAAGCCACACCTCAATCCTAACAATGAATCCACTTACTCCCATCATGGATTCCCATGGCAAAAACACATGACACATACCTCAGTGGAGGGTTTCCCGGGCTCCGAGTCCACTGTGTGCGGGGGTTTCCCCAAGTAGCGCTACCCACATATCAAGCGGCCCAATCTCCCGTTGGGTTGATGAGTGTGGTGGTATCGGGAGCACCTTGTAACATCATCTGGTTCCTCACATTTAACTTGGTTCTACACTGGAAGCATGTATTCACCCCAAAATAGTTAAAATACAAAAAGGGGAAATGGTACACTGGACTCACATGGATAACAATGCACATGAATGGTTTATAATAATTGTAGCATCCAACATCTCGTACGGTATTCTTCCTGGACGAATCCTAAGTCGACAATTATTGTTAGTGTTTGGTTTTTATCCATTGATGGTTACGCGTGGGGACGAGCTCGAGCATATGGTTTCTATATATCTTTGTATCCAAAGTCTCATGAGCCAATTCAATTATTATACTCTAAGTCCCAAATGTCGAGGTGATAATCCTCTCGATATTTTTATGTGTTTATACTTAGTTCATGTCGCTTATGATAATATACAAATTGTTAAGCACCGATTCTATGGTGTCATAACTAATGTCCGAGATCTCAAATCTTGATGTTTACATTATTATTCTTGCCTAACTCTATCTTATGTGTCTAGGTGTCAAGTTACTATCCGCTTTACCATTTATATATATGCTTGCATCTAATAACATGTCGTATGTTATGTCTAACTAAGTTCGATCTTTAGTCCCAATGTCCAAGTATTGTTACTAGGATTCCTTGACTTGTTCATATAAGCTTTTTATATATAAATATACATGTCTCGTCGTATCCTAGTTCTAATCATATCCAAGTCTACGTCTAATCTCCCATATGTCACAAATCCAACTCCAAATATTAGGTCCGAGTCATATAATCAATGTTCAATGTTTCAAGTGCCAAGTCCCAACGCTATGGTTTCTGTTATCAAAATCAAAATGTCCAAACCAATTACCGATACTCAATATAATATGCTCGTCAAGTTCCACACGCTATATATATAGTATAAAGATAATAATTAATATCACTATCGAGTTAGCGGGTTCGGTTATACCTCATACTCGACCCTGAGTACATGTTGACGTTCCTTGGACCCGGTTGACTTATGTTGACTAGTTGACTAACGTTGACTGGTTTGACAAGTCAACCATCTTGACTTCTGTTGACTTGAAGGTTAACTTATGTTGACACCGCTCGTTGACTCGAACCTCAACCCGACTCCTTGACTGCTTCGGTTAACCAACCCTAGTCACCACCATCTACTTTAGTCCTCCTTCTACCAAACCTCGGTAACCCATAATCAAAGCCGCCTCCATAATCCGGTTA
>JAUTDX010003876.1:0-27666 GCA_030844895.1 Ambrosia x helenae | reverse complement strand
GGTTTAAAATAAAGGGAAAATAAACTATTCTTTAAGAAAGGAAAATTTGAATAAAGATGAAGGAATTAAAGTGTGATTAAGATAGATGATTAAAATATAATTTGTGTTTGAATGACTAGTTTATTCTTATTTTAAGATTGTACCTTATGTATTTTAAGATAATCAATAACTGTTATTTTAAAATTTCAAATATTTTAATTAATATTTTTATCTTTATCTTTTCCTTATTTTCCCCTCATCATTTTTAAATGTTAGTAATTTTATATACATTTAAAGAAAATTACACCAAATTAACGAGCGTTTTATTATTTTTCCAATAAGCACCATAGTGTTATATAAAAAACAAAAAAAATGACTTTTTAGTGGGTTTTTTTTCATGAAAAACAAACACGATATATTTAGGTAAATAATTAATCATGTCTAGGCAAGTTACTAATAATGTTTAAGATAGTATATATGCTTTTGAAACTAGTTTTACATCTAATAACCCGCTAACTATATACATATATATATATGGTCAAGATCCTGTACAAAATATTTTTTTGAGTGAGAAGTGTGAGAAGGTGTTTTGGTCATTAGATCATTTTAATATATGGTGTGGATTAATTGAGTTGCATTTTGGTAATTAGTGTTATATTATTAATAATAAATTAGATGGCGGAGGGTTATTAAGGTAAAATCGTCACCCACATTTAATTGACAGCCCTTAAAAAATGGAAACAACCCTTAACTCTCATTAATCTGTCTCTCGCTCTCGCTCTCTCTCCTCACCGCCAAAAACTTGATATGATCATGTAAACAGATGATGAACGCAATAGATTATGGTGAAAAAATGCTGCTACGTGGCTCTTTGTTTTTGGGGTTCACTTTATTTCAATTTGATATTTTGTATTAAAACACGTATAATGTTTTCATGAAGCCTTGGTGTGAATTGTTATTAATTATGATCGCATGATGCTGATTTTATAAGCATGATGAGACATTCACATGCTATGGTTTAGAAGATCAGATAAGAAAAAGCCAAAGATTATGGCTGAAGAAGAGCGAGAAAACTGACGGTGTTTTATGTTCAAAGGAGAGCGGGACAAATCTGAGATGTTTTATACCGGTGATGTTCAAAGGATTCTTGTTGTGTTTATGTTTAAAGGATTTTTTTGTGGTTTAGTGTTTTTTGAATTTAAAACACATTTTAAATGTATGTATAGTTGTGTTTTAAAGTACATTCTAGCGTGTTTTTTTTAATGTGTTACTGATTGTGTATGATAAAGATAAAACACACTAGATTATGGAAAGATGATGATAAAAACACACGGGATTGTTAAAAACATAAAGTTGAGAATATGGTGATAAAACACACGGGTATGAACATAAAACACCTTCTGGATGAAGCAACTTACAAGACTATAATAAAACACCATACCTTGTATAAAGAATAACTAAAAATGTACCTTAAACATAAAACACCACAAGTTTATTGTTAAAACACTATGACGTTAGTATCAGTGGCGGATCTAGAAAAATTTTTTAGGAGCAACGTTCAATTTTTTTACCGCAGTTGTTTCATATGATAATAGTTTTAAAAAAGCGCGCCTCAGGCGTGAGGCGCATTAAGGCGCGAAGGACATCGCCTTATGTGATCTGAGGCGTACGACGTACATGAAACGAAGCTGATGAGCACTTCGTGGCAAAAATTGGCATGAGGCGCGCGGCTTAGGTACTTAGACAAAATATGATTAAAATTAGAGGAGAAAGGAAAACTAAGGCGAATATTCATCAAACACTTAGTATGCATATATTCTAAACATTATAACCAGCTAATAAAAATAGAGATTTACCCACAACATACTCATATGCATTTACTGGCTAGGCCGGTAGAGGGCGGAAGACAGGAAGAAAGTGGGACGATGGAGGGCGGGGTAGGGTTTGTTGATTTCTTATTGAATGGTTGTTGCTATTTGAACAAAAGAAAGTCCCAAACGTTTTTTTATGTGTGAAGCTGAAAAGTGTGGTGGGGTGGGACGGGCTTGTTGGACTTAGGGCAATGGGGATGGCTTGTTGGACCTGGGTTAATGGGGTGGGCTTGTTTAATTGTATCATAATTTGGGATGTTGATTTTGAGCTTGTTTAGATAACTAGATTAGTTAAATTTTTTTGTTATTATTACCCGAGTTCGATAAATATTTTTTCGAGTAACGTAACGTGGTAACATATAATTTCATTTAGTAGTAACGTATACTAAATTTTAGTAGCAAACGTAAATTTTATTTTAGTGGTAACGTTTTCAAAAAATCGTTAAAAAAAATCTATTTTTTCCACTACGCGCGCGAACCCGAGGGGCAGCGGGTGCAGCACCTAGCATTTAGCTAGGTCCGCCCCTGGTTAGTATGATGATGATGATGATGACCAGAACTATTCTCTCTCTTTCTCCTGTCTTTCTTTCCGTCTCTCTCTCTCTCTCTACCTATTTTTATGCCATCTCTCACCTCTCTTACCAAAATTATAATTTTAATCATTATTTAATAGTATGTAAAAATTACTAAAATGTCCAAACACTTTGTGCCACATGTCACTCTCATATTGGTTCTTATACTTCTTACAAAAAATGGATTTATACAAGAACCTAAACCTATATATATATATTCACAGATGTAGTCAGTTTGGTAATAATATAATCTTGTATTTTGATTGGTGTTGCTAGGAATATTGATTACAAAGGTTTCTAAACAGGTTAGATGCAGCCTATGATTCTTGGACACCAGGTAAATCTGTAGCTTATAAGTGATAATTAATCACCGCATCATGCAACGCCTCTTAAATCAATTATTATCATGGCATATCATTTGAAACCAATTTGGTTGTTTCTTTTCCCAGATTCACATCACAACTTTAGAAGTGTTGATCCTTCAAAAAAAATCCTAAAAAAACAACATATTCTTTTTACGATACACACATTTTAATCATTTCATATTACATTTGTGTATCACGGGAAGCACTAAAAGGATAATATAGTTATTAGATATCTTGAAATACTATTGTTAAATACGTTATGATATAGTTTAGATAGAATAAAATAAATAATATAATATACAATAACAAATAAGAAAGAAGTTCTTTTCCTTTAGGTGGGAATTTATAAAATATTTAGGTAGGTAGCGGTTATTGGCCCGAAATAGAAGTCAACATCCACCAGGCAAGGTAGACAAATTAAATAACTATAGTCTTACCCAAAAAAAATTGAATGTGGCTTTAAATAGTTGGATCCGGTTGGATAGATAGAAGTTCCAAATATGTCCAACACTTGTAGCCCAGTTGGTTGAGGGCCTAACGTTTTTTATGGGAGGCTTGGATTCAATTCCCACTAGCTACATTTGGAGGACATTGGTGGAGGGAAAATGAGGGATGACCCGGCCATTGGCTTGGGTTCAAGTCCTGATCCGACCGGTTTTACCGATTATTTCACTGTAGTGCCTTCGGGTGGGTGACGTGATCGGGTTTTCCCAGAAATTGGTGGCAATTGGTGGCACGGGTACTCTCGAGTACCTAATTCGCCAAAAGGGTGCCCGAGAGTGCTCGGAAATTGATTCATTAGCCGTTAAAAAAAAGATAAAGTTCCAATACGGTATAAATCATTTAAAATTAAGTATACGTATAGATCTAGTTTATTATAATATATGTAAAAGTATTTTATTTACTGGTGGAGTTGGGTTTATTGATAAATTCATTAGAGTTATTATGTCACTGTTTTTAAAGTTAAGGGTTTGAGTCATGTTAAAAGTGAAATTTAGTGTAATTTAAGCAGTTAAAAAAAGTATTTTATATGTTTATCTAAATATGTAGCTTGGCATTGAGACTTTGGTAAAAAAAAACATACTCCCTTCGTCCAATTTTAAATATCTATTTTTGCACCTTTTGTTGTCCCAAATTAAATATAAATTTCTAAGCAGTTTCCAATTTTGTCCATAAAAAACAAAACACAATCAAACATTTGAAATAATAACTTGAGGATATTATTGCCATTTTACAACATACAAACTAAAATTTCTTAATATATGTGTTTGTAGGCCCATGACATCCAAATGGGGACGGAGGGAATATAAAAGAAATGAGTTTTTGAAATCTGGTCATATCATCATTTCAGTTTGCCGATTAACCTATTGGCACCACAACTAGCGTGCCCAAATAAAGGCAATTAAAGAATACACAACTATACCACTTTTATAAGTTGTCTTTATCTAACAAATAGGCCGATCTAATTTTGAAAACACTAGAAATACGTACTTTTTATAAGGAAAGTTTTAACTTTTGTATCTTCATATAATGCTCCAAATCTCATAAGTGTTCTTATTAATTAAAATATGAATTATTCGGGGCTTAATGAGTTATTAAAATCTTTATGACGTAGCTAACCCATAATAATCTTGTTGCCTCGTTAATATCAAGTATATGTTAAATTAATACTAGAAGTTATGTGTTAATGAATTGTTTTAAATAAATCAATTGTGAGGGACTGAATGTGACAATGTGAAAAAGTTAGAATCCTGGTGGGTCAAAACAAACTGTGGGTGTGTGAACACACAAACACAATCGACATATACACCTGATAAACACACACACAAGACTTCCTTTCAATTCAGCCCAAAACCTACCAAAAATTTGTGGATCTGATCAATGCATGATGGAAATTGTTGTCATCTAGTGCTCTAATTATCCTAAGGTAACTCTAGAAACCGCTTGAATCATCTAAATCCATAGTGTATGGAAAGATGTGATTATATGAAACTTTGTAAAACATGATTGCTTGATTAATTGATGATTTCTCCTTATTTATAAGCATTGAGAACTATGAAATTTGCAATGGAATAGATATATGTGGTAGTTCTTAGACAATGTGGATGTTTAATTGAGTATTTGATGTGGGTATTGCCCAACTTAGTAAATTTCACATGTAAATGACAATTTGCTGCAGTAAAGTAGGTTAATTGATCATGTAATGGCTAATTAGATGTTTGTGAATCATAGTAAGGCTTGATAATGCAAAGGGTATGGTTTAGTAAGCTTGAATTCTATGAATCTAATGGTAATGAAATCGTGCACTCAAGGTGTTTGATAAAATGCTTGAATGAATGAAATTGTATGAAAACATGTGGTAATGGTACAATTGATATATGTGTTAAATTCGGTTTATGTGGAACCATGAATGGACGCACAATGAATGAATGGCTAAACGCCTACGTGTATGTAACATGAAATAGGTGTGAAGTCGGAAAGCTCGGGAAGCAAGGATAACTCTAGCTTAGTTTGAAGTGCCCGAAATAAGGTAAGTTGTTCTACGACTAAAAAACTATGTAAATGCATATATAGCCTAGTTAATCAAATGGTGAAATTATGTTTGGAAATCCATGAGGCGATTGGGAAATGTTATGCATAGTCAAACCTTGGCGAGAGTTGACTAGGCGAGGAAAACCGAGGGAAATGACTAAGTAGATCATAGTCATGGAAACCCTGCCAAAATGGTAACAAACAAAAGGTTTAACTCGATAACAATCCATCACCTTGTAGATTTTAGTATCCATTAGGATGGGAGTATGCGAGGTGGAGTTTCGAGTCATGAAACCGCCAAGGAATTATGGATAGTTGAATCCAATCACTTGGAGTTCCCTCGAAAGTATCCTTCGCCATTCAAACTCCCTAATGGGTCAAACGGCAAACTCGATTTGAAAAATGGTAGATGAGTCGTGGGCAAAGGAATTTGGGTGAAACTTGGTCCTCTAGTAAGTATGGACTTCCTATCCAATTCCTAGATCAAACAGGTCGAAATAGTGCAAGTTAGATAAGTGAAATTGAAACTAAGAAACAGATCAGGCAGTAACCTACGGCCCAGAGCCGTAGGCTACAACTCATAAAGCCTAAAAACGGACGAAACTCTGTACCGTAGCTTACGGTACAGAGTGATCAGCTCAGCACAAGGAAACTTTGTATTGTAGCTTACGGCTCTTATGGCTCAGAGCCGTAAGCTACAACGTGATCAGCTCAGCCCAAGGAACTTGGGTTTTGTCATTTTTATCATATGTTTTACTGGTTTTAACGTATGTTATCTAACATTTATCGGATTTTTACATGGTTAAACCTTAGGTACAACTAGGGAATGGATTGGAAAGATGATCAAGCACTCTTTTGGAGAATCAAACGCATACTAAACTCAAGCTTCCGCACTCATGTTTTGTATGGGTTCAAATAACACTAGTTAACTTAGATGTAACCAAATGCACTTTTAATTATGATCTCGAATCGTGTTGCTTTTGTGAACGTCTTGTGATTAATATAATCAAACACGGTATTTGAATGTTTAATCGCAATGGTAATCTTAGTCTTTTGGGACGGGTCTTACACTTCATATGTATCTATCAAAACATTAAGACCACACGGTGTGATAGGCAAGTGTAAGGGGCTAAGCTCTGTCACCTATCACGTAGGAGCCACCTAGAATTAAGGGGATTTGTGCTCCACATCACAAAAGAGAAATGTTGGTCAAAGGTAAGGGTGCAAGGGCAAAGGGACAAAAAGATCAAGTTGGTGACGAGCCCCACTTCTGTGGGGATTCTGACTTCTTGAAGGCCTTGGTGAGAAGGTGACGACGTGAAGTGGGTGGCATAAAGGGGCTTGCCTTCTCCTTTTCATACCCACACTCCATGTCGTCTAAGGTAGCGTTTGGTATGATAAAATGGAAAGAGGAATGAAATGAGTCAGTACAAGGTAATGAAAAATAGTGTGTTTGGTTGGTCAATGAAATAAAATCACCCATTCCAAAAGGTATTTCATTCCCTCAAAACCAGTCCATCCACTCTATGTTCTTTTTTTCATTCCATCTTTTTTCACTTTTCATTAACAACACCATAACCCACCACCACAACCCACCACCACCATCACCACCCACCACTGCCGCCACACACAAACCATCACCGCCATCGCCAACCATCATTGTCGCCACCGCTACTACCACCACCGCTACTACCCACCACCGTCACCCACCTACACCCATTGTCGCCTCCGCCATCTACCACCCTCGCTACCGTCACTCACCACAGTTGCCTCTACCCACCACTACCACCATTTACCACCACCACATATCACCACCCACCATCACCACCACTAACTACCACCGAACATTGCCATCGTCGCCACCCACCCACAATCATCGACATCCACTTCCACCCACCGCCATCTGCCATCTTCGCCACCACCCAACACTGTCTTCGCCACCCTTCACCGGCGCAATTGCCGCCACTACCCCCACCGCTACCACCGCATATCACCACCCACCATCACCACTAATAACCGCTACCCACCATCGCTACTCACCAGTCACCACCGGTTTTATTCCTTCATCTTTTTCTGTATGCCAAACAACACAAGTAATGTTTTGTTTCATTCTCACATGGCAACCAAACAAGACATAGAATGATAATGATCCATTCTATTACCTTGTCCATTCTATTCTCTCATCCATTTCGTTACCCTATACCAAACAGACCCAAGTTTTTACAATTATACTTAATCCTTTTGTTCTAAAAAAACATCCTTTCCTTATTATCCTTATCTTTTTCATGAATGCTCTAAGTAATCATTCCTCGTGCGGGTCATTGACGTGTAATTAATGGTTGACCATAGTCTCAAATGCATATTAGTTTTTTAACGGCAAACTTATTCTAAAGAGAAAATTGCTCGAATGGTCCCTGTGGTTTGCACTTTTTTCACCTATAGTCCCTAAGTTTTCAAAATTACAGGCTTAGTCCCGAAACAGTGACTTTTTTGCACTCGGATAGTCCCTGGAGCTAACTGAGGTTAAATAATCCAGTTAAGTGGGTGTGAAATTACAAAAACTACCCTTACTTTAATAAAAAATAATATAACACTAGTGGGTCCCACACTTCATCTTCCCCACTTCATCTTCCCCACCTCATCACCTCCACAAACCACCACCACCCATCTCAAGTCTCAACCCTCCACCACCACCGACCCCCATCTCCACCCATCTCAACTCTCCACCACCACCGACCCCCATTTCTCTATATAATAAGTTAACATCTAACATGTTGAAAAGCAATATCCATCATTATTATTAATGTTGAAAAGTGAATCCTTTGACATAAGAAGTCAAAGAGGGGGGCTATTCTTATGTATATTAATCTACCTCAGGTGCAGCAGCAAGCAAGCAGAAGTATCCAAATAGACAAAGATTCTGTGGTGACTGGTGAGTGTAATGAGCAGATGATATGTATTTACTTTCCTCCGTATAAGGGCAGTGACTTGGTTTACCCATCAAACACCACCATTAATGATATGTACACAAAAGGAAAAGATGGAATTCCAAGGGATACAACTAATTACCTTAATGTTTTCTACCCCTTTGACGAATGCGAGATTGAATCACATCAATATCCACTGGTCAGTTTCCATCACCGTCGATAATTGACGACATCGGAATCGTGAATCAGAAATTAGAAATTAAAAAAAAAACAGAGAGAGAGAGAGAGCTAACAATAGTCGATTCTTGTAAATCACTTTCTACAACAGATAAAACCGTGGCAAGTTCTTCCCATAGGTAGGGTTTGGGTGTTGGAATCGGTGGGATGGGTGGAGATGGGGGTCGGTGGTGGTGGTCGGTGGTGGTGGAGGGTTGAGATGGGTGGTGGTGGTTTGTGGAGGTGATGAGGTGGGGAAGATGAAGTGTGGGACCCACTAGTGTTATATTATTTTTTATTAAAGTAAGGGTAGTTTTGTAATTTCACACCCACTTAACTGGATTATTTAACCTCAGTTAGCTCCAGGGACTATCCGAGTGCAAAAAAGTCACTGTTTCGGGACTAAGCCTGTAATTTTGAAAACTTAGGGACTATAGGTGAAAAAAGTACAAACCACAGGGACCATTCGAGCAATTTTCTCTATTCTAAAATAATCGTAATCTTGCACTTCGTGGGATTTAAACAATTCACTTTTATGATATAGAGGAGTCACTTTGCCATTACACCATTTTCCTTGGTTACCTCAAATACATTACCTAATGACTAATGTGTTGAATGCTACATAATGCGAGGATTGTATGTAAATTTTAGCCAACAATTGATATGTTCACCAATGCTCACCTAGGAGCAAACTGGTTCAGTGTCACAAACACGCATCCAAGATAGTTTAACTAAGTCGCTAACACTTTACATATGTCATCATTGTTAGATTTGCCCTTAATCAGTTCTTTAAAAGCATATGCATGCGATTTGTTTGGACAACAAGAAGATGAATATATGGAGTATAAGTTTTCTTATTCTTAATTCCACAACAAATTTTGTAAATATTTAGTGATTTATTGATAAACTAATTAATATATGAAAACGTGTAGTTTTTTATTTAACGGTCAATAAATAAATCCCGATCACTTACGAAGTACCTACTGGACAAAGGAGTACTCCGAGAGTAACCCGGGTCCACCAATAATTTCACACCAGTTCCCGGGGAAAACCTGTCGCCCGAAGATCCAATGTGGTAAAACCCGGCCCACTAGCAGCATTTTGGTGCCGGCAGAACTCGAACTCCCCACCTCCTATAAGGAATGCAAGGAGGGTGTCACTCCACCATAAGGGGATTGACAAAAAAAAAAGTGTAGTTGTTTTCAATATTTCAACATCATTCTACAAGTAATTTTGGGCCTTTTGTGTTAAATGTAAATTAATTTCGGGACCAACATACAACCTACCTGGTTGTCCTATGATGCTATCATTAAATCAACAAATATTATCCTATATGTTAATTTTACAAAGCTCATGAATAGTGCCATCTTACATTTTAAAAAGCTTTCAAATAATAATGGTTTTAAGTGTGTTAACGAAAATTCTTCTGGTACAGATGGTTGTGGCTTTGCTCTGTGATGTCTGTTGCCCGGGTTCGAGTCTTGCAGCTGCCTTTTTTTCACCTTTCCTTTAAAATGTTCTTTTTTTTAAAAAAAATGTTTAAGTGTTTTCCAGGTGTCATTTATTCCTTGAGTGTTTTCCAGGAGTCATTTATTCCTGTCTCCACGTTTTTCCTCCGATGAGTCAACTACACCTTTTCTTAAAAGCCAATTTTTCCAAACATTTTACTATTTCTTCTTTCGTAATTCTCTCAACAGGCATTTCATTCAGGCGATTTTCAGAGGTGAGTTTCATGTCTTACAATTAATGTTGATCGATTGTTCGCTGCATGTTTGTTTGTTAAATGTGGGAGTGTAAAAAATGGTTTTATTTTACAAATGTTGGTTCTTTAAATCAGGAATCTGTTAAGCTTTTAAACTATGTTTTGTTTTAGTAAATTCGGCTTTTGGTTGTTTAAAGTGTGAAACGTTTATAACAATGTCTTTGGTTTATGTTTTTAACAAACTCAAAAAATGTTGTGAAGTATGTTTTGCTGTGTTTTTGGTGGCAGGGTATAAAAAAATTTTAGGGTTCTTATTTGAAATCCAACTGGTGTTTATGATTTCAGGATGTTTGTTGTAAATGTAGAAGTGTTATATGAATGTTTCAATGAAAATGTGTTATCTTTGTGTTTATAAGAAAGTGAATTTCAAAGTAATGTTCTCATGTTCTGTTTTTGTAAGTTGCTTTAATTCAGGTTCTGGTTGTTTAAAATGAGAAATGGTTACAAGAGTGTGTTAGCTTTTTCTTTATAAGAAAGTGCATTTCAAAGTAGTGGTTTTATGTATTGTTGTTGTAGGTTATTTTAACGCATTGTCTTCGTAAACATGTTTGTTTTAAAGGCTAAATGGTTACAGCAACGTTTCATTTTGATGAGTTATAAGTATCAGTATTGAGAAAAAAATTGAACAGTCCTGTTATAAGAGTTTTTGTATGAAATGTTTTTTTTTTTTTGAGATTTAAAGATTTATGATGGAACTTGGGTCAGTATGTTGTTGTTTGTTACTAAATGTTTGCCATTGTTATTATTAGTTTGTACGAAAAGATTGCTGGTTGTCCCGGTTTCTAATTTATGTGCGTTTTGTTTTGTCCCATAAACTGCAGGCTACACAGAGTGTTCATAGTTGCTGGATGCAGGGTACTTTTCTGTTCTTTGGAATGATTGATGAAGGTTGATTGTTGTTTGTTCCTGACTTTATTTCAGAAATTTATTAGGGATTTACTGGTTGCTTTAGTTTACTTTGTAACTAACATTCTAACAAATACGATTATACGAAGTAATTGTTTAGGCTAACCTCAGTTTTTGATATACTTACATCTGTGCTGTGTTGCTTTACTCTGTATCTGACATTCCAATTCAAACGATGTAGGTACACACGACAAGGTAATCGAGCGAGCAGCTACATACGCTGATGCTTTCACTTGGGTCGAACTGAGTGAGTTTGATTCTGCCTTTTTGACGTTTTTTTTTGGTGTTAATTGAATGTATGTAGTGAAGATTGGCTGGTTTTAACTGTCGCTCGAGTTGGGTTTTGGGGTAAACGAAATAAGGGATTTTTTGTGGGTGTGTTTTTTGTAATAATAAACAAATATTTGGAGTTTAAGAAATCTTTTGGGGTTGTGTAAGTGTAATTTACCAAGGCGGAGATTGGAGTGTAGTGTCCGTACCCGAGATAGATTTGAGCCGATGGTTGCGGAGAATAGGTGCAACGAGGAATCAGGGTAATAACGAGATGGTACATATGTGACATGGCTTACCAAGCTCCTTTCTCTAACGATTGAAAAAAAAATTGGTGTTTCGGTTTGAACAATTACATAATATTTGTATGCTAATGTGTATGTTTTTGTACCCTATAAAGGGGATTAGAGATCCGAAATTCAAGTTGTTAACAGCTGCAGTGAAGAGCTGGCACAACTTTATGCTGGTTGGGCGTAAACTACGCCGACGGCCACCAACAACCTGGTACACCAACCCACATGTTTGTGTGTGGTTGGATCATGAAACACGGTGGATGCCAACTAAATATTGTAGATGGGATATATTCCATTTGAGATGGGCAAAGTGTGTTAATTTCATACGCGGTCACTGGGTCGAATAATAGCAAGTTAAAAGATAGGGTATTTATCCACAGATTTGTTCCATTGATTAGTTATGTAATAGCCTTTCATATGAATATCCAAACTATGATTATTTTTAAGTTAATGTACCCATTTATGGTTAGAAACTAACTAATGAATGTTCTGCAACAGGCTGAGAATATGACAGAGATTATAAACCACATGCCATTAAGGTAATTGATACCATCAAAGCCAAGATAAAGGATTCAGCATCTTTGACTCATAATTCATTTGAAAAAAAACAACCTATCAGCTTCTTGAATGTTTACTGGTCAAGAAAATTTGATGAATAATAATTTTCCGCGTCTCTTTCGTTTCGTGGTGTGTATTATCCTTTCTTTTCTTGGGAAGTTGTTTATGTTGCAGTAAAGTTTTGATTGGGTTAAAAGCTATGGATGTTGATGGTTAATGAGCAGCTTGCAGATTGTATCAGCAAGTTTAAACGTCCAAATCATTAATTCAATAAGTCAGGTGGATAGGGGGAAAGGGATTAAAAATAAATAATTTGGCATGGGTGTGTTTGGTGGTATGCTAGCTGGGTGGGGGTGGAACGGGTAGCGCCAAGTGTGCGTTTTGGTGTGAGTTTTTTGGACAAACGGGTCAATATAATGCGTTGGTTACCCTCCCCGGCTGCATATATCTTTTGCGTTTCTTTCGTTTCGTGGTGTATGTTTTTTTCCTTCTTCTTGGGTATTCGTCTACAATACAGCTCAACGTTTGATTGGGAGAATGGTTTTGGTTACTGATGGGTATGTGCAGCGTTTGTAAAGTATATCAGCAATGTGCAGAATAACAATATCAGCAAGTTATATGCAGCAATGTCATCATACAAGTGCAGTTACATGATCTCCAAAGGCGCGGATTAGTTACTTATGTGCAGCGTTTGCAGAGTATATCAGCATGTTTGTCCTGATCAAAATTGATCAGCAAGTTTATGCAGTTCTGCAGCTTCTGGACGGTTCCTTGGTGATTTCAAATGGTAAACGAATGGTTTGCATAGTACAGTTAGGTGCATTCTGAATGTATTTTGGAGACAGGGATGTATTGAAATAGTTCAAAGCGAAAGGCAAAATGGGACAATATTGAAGAGCAATGGTGAAATCTTGACTTGGTATCTCGATGTGGTTACTTGAAGTGTGTCCGAGGTAAACAGGCATTGATTATAATGAGATTACCCTCCTATAGATCAAGCGCAAAACGAAGTCAGCTTATGGGATCGGGTGGATTTCGGTCAAACATGTTAAAAAGTTGCGCAACGCGCAACTCGGTAACCCACTAGTTGTGTACATATTGCTTAGAAGAAAACTATGACAAACATCTGATCAAACTACTAAAAGCTCGAATATATTGTGTATCTCCTAACATTTTTAGGATGGTACCCTGATGACTAATGTAGTAACCTTCATATATATACAATTCATATGGATCTCATATGCTCATGGAACTCATATATCTCTTCATACTCCATGTCTTTACAACTAAGAGCATCCACAATAACCAATTTTATTAAGTGTTTTTTAGCCCATGTGACATTTTTTGTGATTTTTTTCTATTGTGAGGTTTGTTTTTTCAACCCATTTTTGGGTTATGTTCTTCTAGAAGAACTTGAAAAACAAGTTTTTTTTTGGACTACGTGTATTTTTAATATATAATAGATAAAATTACACAGATTGTCCTTTATTTGTTACTCAAATTACACCTTATGTTTTTTGTCTTTCATTTGCACTCATTGTGTCCTTTATTTTCTCTATATGCTACACTCTTTGTCCTTTAGCCTAACTAAGTTAAAAAAGTTGATTAACTTTATTTTCTAACTTTACACTTTTAGCCTATGTTGTTTTCTTAAACCTTAACTCCAAATAAAACGACGAAACTAAGGCAAGGCATGAAACAAAATCATAGGCTTTTAAACTACATCAAATTCCGATCAAAACCATAATTTTGAAGTAACACGATTGATGAAAAACATATATTGTTTTTACAAAAACTCATTTTATATCTAAACATACACATATATAACCGAAGTTAAGCGAATTAACATCAAACATAACCCGACAAACATGAAACCTGACCGAAACTTGTTAAAAACTTATATCGAATCCAACCGATACAAACCGGATCGAAAAACGGGTCAAACCCCAAACCGAACATGACCCGTGTTAACAAAAACGGATCCTACTAATTCAAATCGCACCCAAACTCAGATATGAGCACACCCACCTGTTTCTGGATCCAAATCGCACTAACATCCAGAAATCCGCACTAACATCTGCAAAATCACGCGTCAAAAATTTCTGAATTTAAAACTTTAACGAACCCACTTGTAAAACAAGTCGGTTATACTATAAATTGGAACCTTGTATAGATTCATACTTCATAATCGATCAGGTCTGTGCAAAAACATATAAAAAACATCCACTAAATTGTTCACAACTTGAAGAACAAGAACAACTCAGTCGCAACTTTAATCGGCCGATTACACCTCTAAAACAAACAAGTAAGTATCATGTTATATATGGTTTTGATTGGAATTTGATGTTCTATAATAGCCCTATGATTTCGTTAATTACCGTGGTCAAATTCGATGTTAATCAAAATGGGTTCAAGGGTTAAGGTTCGGTCAAAACTATAGGTGCTAAAAGTATAAAGTTAGAAAATAAAGTTAACCAACTTTTTTAACTTAGTTAGACGAAAGGACAGAGGGTGTAGCAAATTGAGAAAATAAATGACAGAATGAATGCAAATAAAAGACAAGGGACATAAGGTGAAATTTGGGTAATAAATAAAGGACAATTTGTGTAATTTTGTCTATATAATATATGTAAAGACTAAAGAGAATGCGTGGTGAAAATGAGTGGTTAAGAATTTACCGCAGTGGGTCTTCGAGCGGCAAGTTTTTCTCGGGAACTGGTGTGAAATTATTGGTGGACCCTGGTTACTCTCTGAAAACTCCTTTGTCTAGTGTGTCCTTCAAAAGTGGTCATGATTGATTTGTTGGCCATTAAAAAAAAAAAAAAGAATTTAAAAGGTGATTTACTTGGTTAATGAAAATTTGGTTTGAAAAAAAAAAGGTGATGAAAATGTGGCATGTATTTAGGTTTTCTTATTGAATGAGTTTTTAGTGTTTTTGAATAATAAGTGTTTTTATGATGTGGGGATGTCTATATATGTTTTTAGGTTTTTTAAGTCTTCTTATTGTACAGTGGAGGGTCTCAGGGGGACGGGGCAGGGACGGCCCTAAGCATGGGCCGGGTGGTCACCGGCTCAGGGTCCGACCCTCAAATGGGCCTGAACGTTTTTTAAAAATACACACACATACACACACACACACATATATATATATATATATAATTATATAGGCTAAGGGTATACAAGAAACCCTTCAAAATGAAGAAACTCCCAAAAACCCAACTAGTGGACCACATTGCTCCACATCACCATGCTTTGTTTTAGAGGGAAAGGGTATATTAGTATTTTGGCTTTCTTTGATTATCTCTCTACTAACAAGTCAAGTACTTCCATGGTTTAAAAAGTCAAGCCACCTTCACTCTTCATTATTATTATTTCACCTATCCTCATATATCTTCCCCCTCTTTTCACTATTAATAATATACACCGAATGTTCTTTACTCCTCATTAACTTCACTGAATCTTATCTCTGCCTCATTAACTTTTTCATGCGATGGAATCGAATCCTCGAATTATGGCACATTTAATGAATGTTGATTCTGTGAATAACCATGCACCGGCTGATTTTGTTTTAAATTTCTCTCCTGTATCAGAAACAGAGCATGATAGTGATGATTCTGGATCCGAAGGTTTGTACATGATTTTTTTAACGCCGATGATATAGTATGTTAAGCCTAGTATGTTATAGTACTGTTATAGTATTAGTTATCTTAATAGGGTTTTATATATTTTAGAAAGTAGTATTTGTCTGTTCATGATCTTAGTGTTGTTATAGTTATAGTGGGGTAGTTATAGTTATAGTTATAACAAAGTTTTTAATATTTTTTCTTAACAAGGTTACATAGTTGTTAGGATGTTTTCTAACTGTTTCCTAGTACCATCAACAAAGTTATTTTTTTGTTTTAGTGTGGGTTGTAATGTTTTATATTTTTTTGTTGTTTACAGGCCTTAATGCTGATTCCTCATCTGGGTCCTCATCTTTGTTGAGGAATGTTGATGGAAATCAAAGAGGAGCAAATGAAGATACATATGCAGGGGTTGAGTTAGGTAAGCTATTTTGCATAACATGGACTTTAGTTAGTGGTGTGGTGGTGATAGTATTGTTTGGCATAGATTACGAGTTTTGTAAAAGCAGACATTTAAATTCTGGGATACTACATTATATCTGTTACATGTGTTACATAGAATCTGTTTTTTTGTGGAGTTCTTTGTAGCAAATTTTTTTATCCAAAGATATATTTTACCTACAACATGATCAACAAAAATATAGAAATCTAACGTACGTAACACAGCTTTGCATAAGGACATTACAAGTTTTAGAGGTTTTTTACTTCAGAATAAAAACCCTCGTTTGCTGTTTTCTTTTAAATTTTTGTATATTGTCTCCAATTGTAAAAGCTACAATTTTTAGATGTGTTTTACTTAACAGGTGAAAATGAAGACAGGGAGCCGTACTATGTTATTGCAACCCCGAATGGTACCCAATTCTGGATCCCCAATGTGAGCCCCCGGTATTTGCCTGCTGTTGGTCAGACTTTCTCAACGTTTGAGGCTGCAATGGCCATGTATAAGGAATATGCACAGCAGGCCCGTTTTTCAGCTAAGAAGGGACAAACCAAGGTTTGGATGGGGGAACCAACACATAAGTACATCCGTTGTTGCAAATATGGTAAACCTCAGGTTAACAAAATTTTTGACACTTTAGATGAATCTTCTGTTAAACCCCGTAAAACTTCATTCAGCCTCTCAAACTGCCAAGCCCATGTGTTAGTGTCGATCACTTGTGGTGGTTCGTTGTTTAAAGTCATTCGTTTCAATGATGTTCATAACCATCAGCTCTGGGATAAAAATAACATTGACCTTACTAAGATTTCTCGGAAACTTTCTTTCTCGACCAAACAGTTCATTCATAACATGTTTCTAAACCGAGTTGGACCTGTGAAAGCTCATAGGTACTTAGTGTCTCTTAAAGGCGGCCACCATAATGTCCATGGAACTGCTGCTGACTTCAAGAACTTTAGTAAGGAGCTTCGAATTTTTATCGGCGAGAGGGACTCGTCTTTATTCCTTGACCGCTTGCGCGATCGGCTTGAAAATTTGCCAGAATTTTTTTATGACTTTGTGGTGCGCGATGGTAAACTGCACTCTGTTTTCTGGGCGGATGAAATTTCAAAATTGAACTATAAGGCCTTCGGTGATGTTGTGGCGTTTGATGCAACATACAGCACAAACAAGTAAGTTACTTTAACGTGCGTTACAGCTTTTCTGTTCTATATTTTTTACTACTTAACATACGTAAATAACATGCCTCTGTTCTTATAATGTGCAGGTACAACATGATATTTGTCCCTTTCACTGGGGTGGACCACCATAAGCAGTGTGTGACCTTTGGTGCAGGATTGATAATTAATGAAACCATAGATTCCTACGTGTGGTTGCTTGAATGTTTTTTAAAGCTCATGGTTCACAGCCCAGGCTAGTGTTGACTGACCAAGACTCGTCGATGATGCAGGCTGTACCACAAGTGTTCACTGAGGCTCGCCACAGGCTATGTATGTGGCATATAATGAAAAATCTACCCACCAAGGTAATGTTATGTAGGCACCCATGTTCTGTATTATGTTATGTTACAGTTAGATCCTCACTCACATGTTAAAAATTAATTACCTTTCTTTATGCTTTGCACCTAGATTGCTGGAGATGTTTTAGCCAACTCTGAGTTTCGGTCGTGCATTCACAAATTGGTGTGGAACATTTACATAAAACTGTTAGGATTCGATCTCTCGATCAACACACCAAACACAAACAAACTGCAAGAGATAAAAATAAACGAACACGAGAACACAAGGATTTACTTGGTTCGGTCAGTTGACCTACGTCCATGGGCTGCAACCAGGATATTTTATTATTGCTTTCTGCCTCACTCGTGATGATGATTACAAGTACCAGATGCCGATATTTATAATACAAGATTAGGGTTTAACCCTTGGGGAACAAGAAAACTAATTATGGGCTAAATAAAACAAATGGGCTGGACCCTTGTCTTTAATTAATCTGCCAATTAATTGTCTTCTAACCCAAGCCCAAATCAAGGCTCCACAAAACCCAATAATCTCCCACTTGGAGGCTTGATAATCTTCAAACTGCCGTCCGCTATGAACACTTGTACCTCTTGTAATCTTCCTCATTTTCCTGGTTGCAGCGGCCTTCTCATCAGTTAACCTGAAGGCCCGTTGAAGCTCCTCCGAGCTCCAACACATCAGTCATGGCTATGTCTGCCGCTGACCCATTCTCTGTCTCTACCGGCTCCCACTGACACGAACTGCCAGATGCTGAAACACCCTGAGAATAAACACTCTCCGAATAAAGCAGATAATCACCTGGAGAGACTTTGACAGCTGGAATACTGGTTCTCTTAACCCATTGTCGTCTAGTAACTCTGACTGAAGCACAACTCATGCTCCCACTGCCACGAAAACCCCTGACTGGAAGTTCTGAACCTTTCCTAGCACGCTCAACCTGAATCTTACCTGTGGCTCGGGGCTTATCATCTGCAAAACAAACCTTCTTCTGCCCACAAGACTATGTGAACCCGACTTTGTTTTCTCTTCTGAACTGGGACGGTCACTCCCTCAGACGGTAAACTGACCATGTAAAGCGAACCCCGCTTTCTTCCTCGAGCTATGACAAGATTTCCCTTGATAACTTTCCACTGCCCGTTCCCGAATTTAACCTCATGTCCCTGTTCATCCAACTGCCTAACTGAAATCAACTGTTTCTTTAAGCATGGAATCACCTTGACATCCTTCAAAGTCCATGAACCGGCTGAAGTTACTATATCCATATCACCCATGCCCGTAACATCAAGAACATCATTGTTCGCCAGTCTTACCTTACCAAAGTCACCTTTCTTCAAATTCCGCAATGCTTCAGTGCTGTGGGTAGCGTGAAATAAAGCACCAGAATCCATGTCCAACCTCTTTGCAGTTCCAACAGGTTACATCACCTCGAGCCCTAGACTGACTCCTCATCCTGTTCTTACTCCCACTACCTCTATTATTCTTCCTTCCTCTGCCAACATTCAGTAATTCACTTGATGATCTACCTGAATTTCTTCGTCTGACATGTTCGCCCAGAATAAGATCCTGAATCCCATTAAAAGTGAACTCGCTGGTAGAACTAGTAATCGCTGTAACAGTCCCTGACCAACTATCTGGCAATGATGATAACAGTAGTAAAGCTTGAATCTCATCCTCGAATTTGATACCAACTGACCCAAGTCTTTACAAAATCGAGTTTAAGTTGTTGATGTGCACTGTAACTGAACTTCCTTCTTTCATCTTCGTGTTCACCAGTTCACGTATCAGGAAAACCTTGTTAGCTGCCGAAGGCTTTTCGTACATATTAGAAAGTGCATCCATAATCCCACGCGCTGTGGTTTCCTTCAGAATGTTGAACACAACATCCTTCGTTAGCGACAATCTAATAAATGCCTTAGCCTTTTTATCCAATGCCTCCCACTCGTCCTACTTTAAGTTCTCCGGTTTGTCACCCAATACCATGTCCAAATCCTTCTGAACCAGCAAATCCTCCATTTGCATTTTCCACCAACCAAAGTCTTTTCCATCAAACTTCTCATCTGAAGTTTACTACTCTCAGCCATTGTCTCAAACTGAGTAGTTTCCTAACTTTGGATCTCGGTAAAAACAACCAGAAAAATAATCTTGGACAAATAAAACAAACCCCACAACAACCAAACCACCCGACTAAACTGCCAATTAAATTCTCCAACCAAGTTGTAATCCTAATAAACCAATAACCAAGGATTTATAAAAATAAAAAACTAAACAAACATGTATTTCCTTTTTTTTTTTTTGATCGAGATAAAACAAACAAAAAAAAAATTCCTCTTTTGTTTTTCTTTACTGATCTAGACAAAAGGAACGACCACTAATTTATGTTTGTTTGGTATTAATTATTTGTCGGCACACAATTATAGATGGGATTATTACCTTTGTTCTTTGTGGTAAACTGAAGTTTCGAACAAACGATCGATATAAATTTTTAATAGCCGACTGCCAAAAAAACTAACCGATCTGTCTCTCGCGTTGTGTTTCTTTTGTGTGTAACGAGCCGTGGCTCTGATACCAGTTGTTAGGATTCTATCTCTCAAGCAACACACCAAACACAAACAAACTGCAAGAGATAAAAATAAACGAGCACGAGAACACAAGGATTTACGTGGTTCGATCAGCTGACCTACGTCCACGGGCTGCAACCAGGATATTTTATTATTGCTTTCTGCCTCACTCGTGATGATGATTACAAGTACAAGATGCCTATATTTATAATACAAGATTAGGGTTTAACCCTTGGGGAACAAGAAAACTAATTATGGGCTAAATAAAACAAATGGGCTGGACCCTTGTCTTAATTAATCTGCCAATTAATTGTCTTCTAAACCAAGCCCAAATCAAGGCTCCAAAAAACCCAATAAAAACCTTCAACGTTTGAATCTCGATGGAATGCGCTGCTAGAGACATTTGGTCTTGAAGAAAACCAGTGGTTGAGCGATATGTTTGCAATCAAAGAATTGTGGGTGCCGGCGTATTTCAGGAAGATTCCAATGTCATGCTTGATGAAAACAACTTCTAGAAGTGAGAGTTCCAACAGTTCGTTTATAGTCAATTCCACTGGTGCAAACACACTAGTTCAATTCATGTTATGTTTTGAATCTCGTCTCGATAGCCAACGTTACCGTCAGCGCGTTGCCGAGTACAAAACCTCATCGACGGTTTTTGTTGGGTCTACAGACTTAGGAATTGAGTAGCATGCGTTTACTCTGTACACCAATAATGTATTTCAGGAAGTTAAGAAGGAGATTGTGAAGGGGAAGTTTTCTTGCTACATATCGAATGTTGATGAACATGACAACATGCCTGCCGTGTTTTCAGTCACACAACTGGACAAGCGTCGTGATGTGACCAATGTTTACCAGGTACCCATTTTTGCACCTTCCTGTGTTATAGCTTTTCTATAAAAACTGCAAATATTATTGTTATAAATGCTAAAAGCTTTTGCTACATGTGTAACAAGTTAGTTGTACCACACACTATATAGGGTATTTGACTTTTCTGTACTTCCTGTGATTTAGGTTTTCTGTCGAAACTGCAAATATTATTGTTATAAATACTAAAACAACAAGCTACATGTGTAACAAGTTACTTGTACCAAACACTATCTATGGTATTTGAATTTTTTGTGCTTCTTGTGATTTAGGTTTTCTCTGTCAAAAATTCAAATATTATTGTTATAAATGTTAGAAATGTTGCTACATGTGTAACAAGTCAGTTGTACCAACATGTCACCTGTTACACATGTTACACCAGTTCAACAACTTATATTAACACATACATTGTTCAACTTACTTACCGATTTTTTTTCGCTACCCTCCTTCTTTCCTCAGAACCACACAACATATTCAACGATCCTCGTCCCTGTAAACAAAGTTCCACATAGCATCATCATCCTTTGTGACCCCCTCTCCCAAATCTACCCCCCTATGTGAAAAGGTGACTTATGAACATAGGTCACGTTCCTTTCACGTAGGGGGTTTCGCTTGGTGGCATCCATTTTTGCAATCATTGCTTGACGCATCGCCAATGTCATGTCGTCCTCATCTTCCTCCAGATTACCACCAGCCCCATACTCATTGTAAACCTGCTTCTGTGTGTCATATGAACTCACGGGCGACACCAACGGATACACCGGTGTTTGTATCCGGTACTGACCACCAACCCAACCCGCTTCTGCATATCCAAATAAGTTTTTTCAGCCAATATGTACGAAACAAAAAATTAAAATACAATTTGATATATGGACTAACCGATGACATCATCAACCTTCGCCTTTCCACGTGCCTTGCTCAGAGCCGACGTTGTGCCGCCTGATATATCAGAAGACTATGTGACACATGTAACAGTTCTGTGATTACACGTTTAACATTTTTAACACTTGAAAAACAACTTAAATCTGACCTGGTTTTGCGGCCAACCTCCATCTTATCAACTGTCTTTCCATTCGGAGCCACATTGCCACAATCTGTAACATAGGTCACAACTTTTGTTAGCTGAGGGGATATGTTCCAGCGGTTCAAACCATCGTAGCACAATAGAGTTGATACCTGATTCACCTGGTTGTCCTTCAAACCATATTCGATTTTATGAGACATTGTCACAGATTCTGTAAGATAAGCATACAACCTGTTTAAAACACAGAGCATTATCTAACATTTTTGTATACTTATTTTATGAACAGAATTCAAACCCAACACCCCCTGATCTGTTGGTTCTGGCCAAAGCTAAAAGTTAGCGCATCGTTGCCATCTGGTGTCGACATATATGGAAATATCCAGGACATTCCTGCGAATGTAAATAAAAAATAACTTGTGGACCCTTTGTGGATTCTAAACATATTTCATTTTTCTTTTATTACATACCTGCTTCTTTATCTTGCCCCGCTTCACCAACCTGGTTGCCCCTATCACTAGATTCTGCCCTATCCGGCTGTACTCCTGTAGGACATTTCCGCACCAGGCCACATTATAATTTTACATACTGGATTTTAGTATACTTACTCGAAATGACATTACAATACCTGTTTCGGGCGGTTGGCCTTGTTCATCATTTTTCCCTGCCTTCCCTGTATTGGTTGCAGCCTCTGCATTTGTTAAGTAGTCTGCTTCACATCATGAACATAAATCATAACACACTCAAACAGATATGCATGTACTTCCAAATTTTACAATCTCATACATGCTCCTTGTTGCTGGGTGTGGTCACCTCTGCTTCGGCCGTGCAAAATCGCTCACGCCCTTAAATATAAGGTTAAAATAAAAGCTTAGTCTGTTGTTTGTTTAACAGCTTTTACTAGTGGATATTCAAAGCTTTTATAACAATACATGTTTTGTCCTCTTCCATTTGTTCATCTGCTTTTGTGTCTCCAACCTTCACACCTGATTCATCGTTGTTGTCGTCGGAAGTACCTTCCTGGCTTGGAGCGCCGCCTTAAAATAATGTAACATACGTCACAACATAACAAACATCAACAGTTGTATATTTAGAAATTTATACTTGTACACGTGCACATTTATACCTAGTGCTTCGCTTTGTGTTGCTGCCAATGGTTGTGTGCTCACCAACTCCTGTTCAGTGTCATTGGTTGGCGCCTCCGGTTCTGAAACAACAATATTATCCCGTCCTGAAAGTTAATTAACATTTCATGCGTAGTCAATTTTCAGAATTTTGGTTATATGATTTCATGTGTTTTAAAAAACAATACATTTTTACCTATTGGTTCATTTGGTGTTGCTGCCAATGGATAAGGTGCTCACCAACTCCTCTTCATTGTCATTGGTTATCACATCATCTAACACATTGTAAACAATTTGTCGGCTGGCATCGACATCTGCTAAACCACATAACATCACAATATTAACAAATCCCCACCACCCCCTGACTTATGTGAATACTATGCGTATGTAACCGAACCTACCGTGGCTACTCTGCTTTCCTTCTTTTTATAGGTTCCCTTCTTGTCCTGCTACATGCTGTTCATTTTTCCCATCTTCACTAACCTCAGCAAATTTGCTGGTTAAATTCTTGGCAGATCTTCCTTTCCTGTTATCATATGTTAAAGACATAAACAGTCAAACACAGCGTTCCCAACGATCGCTTTTTGCATAGTGTTCTTTTACCTTCAGTTATTAGAGTCTCCTGAGCCTCCGTTTGTTCCACACCGTTGTTTCACCATCATTATTTTGCTTAGCACTGTCATGCATATTCTTCCTGTATTGGCTTAGAATTGGACTCTCAAATGCCCCCACCTCGTCCGACGTGCCATCAACGGTTTTCTTTTTTGAGCGTGTTAATGGTGACTTGTTCAGCGGCGAATCACCCAAACTCAAACCATCATCCTCGTCTAGATTTTTTTTATTGCTCTGTTCAGGCTTATCTGCTAATTTCACATGCAGATGTTTAACGAGTTTTATAGTTTACAAAATTTATATGGCCATAAACATAAAACTTACCTACTCCAATGGTGCGCATTTATTTATTCCTGCTAAAACAGAGGAATTTGTCCATCAACATTTACACGCGCAACAGCTTCAGCCTCATTCGCCTTCACCATGTCTTTAATGAACGCATCATACCTAGACTTGACAGTAACAACTTCTTTTCTACCTGGATACTCCTCATCTAATTTGCAGATGGCCGATTCAACCCTTTTTTCATTCTAATCAAAACATCTACCAAAATCCCCCACATTGCTACCCTTTCCTGTTTATGATATTTGATTAGCATACCATATATATGTAATACACCGAACTAGCTTTATTGGTAATACACAACATGTTACAAACCTCGACTCTTGGTTTATCTAATCCAATGGATACATGCTCGTACGAAGTCAACGGTTTCAAAATACCCCTTCCGAACCCCCCCTCCTTTTATTTCAATCCTTTCTCGTTCTCTTAACCTTGGAATGTCCAGAAAGTCATAGGAACCACTGAAGAGTCAATATCAATACCTTTGCATTTAAAACTATCGACGTATAAAAACTGCAAATTAGAATTCGTATACATGTTTAGTAAGAAGTAAAGAAATACTGTCAGTAGTAACCATGTCACTATGTAACATATGTAAAAAGTAACTTACCGTCAAAAAGGTAAGTGGGCCAGTAAAAGGTGGATCCAAACTGTCTCGTCTCCAACCATTTTTACAACTCTTTAGGACCTCCACTACTAACTCACACCAGTCCAGCCGGCAAAATCCAAGTCATCCGTAAGATAGTCCAGTATGTTATCCTTCAAACTGCCTTGTTTGTGGCAATCAACCATGATAGTATAGAATAATAGAAGCACATTATAAAATCCATACGGAAATTAAAATCATCCTCACCATTGGACTCTTTCTCAATCATATCAACCATTTGTTTTTGAGATATAAATCTGCTCGCGGGTACCTCTTTTTCCATTTGGATGTCCCTTCATCATGCGCGTCCCTACTCTCTAGCGCATTGAAAGACACCCCTCCAATTGGAATACCGAGTATCTTGTGCACGACCTCAGCATCAATGGCAAGTGTCGCAGACGGCAAAGTCAACTCCAAACTATCCGGGTCGAAGTTATCTACAACATAATGCCCTAACTTCGCTGGTATCCCATCCATTTTTAGATTAGCAGGCGGCCGAACCCCATTTCCTTCACTGGCAGACGTTGTTCGTCACTTAGAATTTTTATGCACCTTGTTAACATTGTTGGTGATGATCTAGTACGTATTCCCAGCCACTCGTTCAACTTTGACCTTTTGCGCTGCTTACGAGGCTCAAGTCCATCGGTTCCACGTTTTCTCTGCCCTCTTACGTTTATTTGCCTTCGTTGGTCTGACATTTTTGGCCCTGGGTTTTTCAGATGAAATCTCTATCGCTCGTGCCTTTGATCGGGTTATCCTCAACCGGTGAGCTTGAAGACACGTCATACACAGGAATGGCTTATTTACCTGTTACACATGTAACCATTTTAGGTCCAAACTATTTAGTGACAATAGCAGTGTAAAATAAAAGTTTATTATGTAGTGTCACCACACCTTTCTTTGCTCTTGTTTGAACTGCTCCACATGCTATATTATTGTCTGCTGTTAAAAACATAAAAATCAGGATACAGAAACACCATATTGCTGAACGACATCATATAAAACTGATTTACACACGTAACCGAAAACGTATTGAAAACACAAATAACACCGTACCTTTGTTTTTCGCCGTTTGTCGGAAACGTCTGTTACAAAAAAGGACGGCTTTTCGGCTGCACACATAACACAACAATTAGCCAATTAAAGCATAGCAAACTACATAACATGGTGTTAATATTTATTTTTAATACCGACCTTTATCCTTATGCGCCTTCACGCTTGACTCATCATCATCAGTTTTTTTCCTCGCTGATAAGTCTGCATCACTATATCAGAAGCTTCAACGGATGGTTGTCCTCCATCCTCCTCATCTGAATGTTGCTCCCTAGATGGCCCTGGATCATCATGCTGAGAACCTTTGACGACTCTTTTACACAGTCTCTTTAAATTGACAAGCGGTGTGTCCGAATCATAATCTACCAACACAACATTTATAAAGAAAATATCCTCATTAATACAACTACAAATACAACTACATCATACTATAATTACAGTCCTATCATTTACAAAGCAAAATATCCTCATTAATACACATAAATATATGTAACACCTACCTAGTTGACGTTTTGCTTTTTCATGGTCAGTAGTTGATTTTCCAGTGTGCTTAACATGCCTTTTTGATGTTATGTCATCAGACAAAATGACAAGTTTTCTTTCCTCCTGTTTCAAACAAAGTATATAGTTATTCAGGGCATAAACAACATATCCTCATTAATGACGGTTTCATGAGGGTCTCACATTCACAAGGTACCCTGTACTTATAAAGCCATAAAAAACAACTTCGAGAACCCCCAATTCAAGCCATATCAACTTTGCCAAATCCAAAATCTGCCATACTCAATAATTTCTTACACCAAATTCGAGAACCCCCAACTTTTTTACAGTAAATAGTAATGGTAAAAAAAACACTAAACACATACCTTTTGAAGTTTTTTTCGAACCTAACCGTCGTTTAAACGAAGATAGGTTCCACATGAACGATCTCATCCTTTCGTTGATGGGTAATCACTAATTGTTGTTCTTTGTTTCTTCAAATAATGTTGTTTTTGTGATGAACATGCACTGTGGATGCTTTATCAGAGAGAACACGGGGTCGAATTTTTGAATTTGGGATGTTGTATAGTAATAAGAGAGATGGAGAGGGAGATGTTATTGATAGAGAGAGTGTGATTTGATGTGGTCTGTGCACAGCATACAGTAACCAACACATAAGGCATGGACAATTACTCAATTACCCTTATTAATGTCTCTCTCCTCCTTTAATGTACTTTCTTGGATTATAATATTACACATGCAATCTAGACCATTCATCTAGTTTGATCAATGGCTCTAAATAGGTTTACAAGGTTTTTTCATTTTAGGTGGGTTTTTATTTTACCCTCCCCCTATATCCCCTAATTCTATATTTAGGATATATATTTGTGTTTTATACATTAAAGTTTTGTTTGTGAAGTTGGAAAAACCATGCTAATTTAATGTAGAGGTCTCAACTCAAGTTCAATCATTGGCTTTAGCACCATACTCATTTTTTTTTTAATTCATTCCTCTTTACAAAATTTTGGGCCCAATTTTTTTTCGTCCGAGGCCCAAATTTTTTTATAGTGTTCTCGGAGACGACCCTGGGACGGGACACTCACCATGAAAGGCCCTGGATACCTCACGGGTAT